>VANL01000517.1:0-30939 GCA_006352455.1 Brachionus sp. 'Tiscar' | reverse complement strand
TCTTAAATTGTACGATAAGGAATCGAACGGTCTTTTGTCTTTGGCTGAGTTGAGTCAAGTCTTGGTTGCCATGGGTATAAGAAATACAATGAGCTATTGAATTTTTTTACAATTTTTTTTTATTTCTAGCTGAAAAACTCTCACCAGATCAATTAGATGAAATCATGAAAAGCACAGAAACTAAAGAGGATGGTGAAGGCATGATGAATTACGATGGTTTGTCCTTTTTTTTATATTCTTTATTTTTTGTTTAATTTTAATTAATTTTCTTTAGTTTTTGTTCGCAAAGTTTTGGCTGGTCCTTTCCCACAAGACAACTAGAAGAATACATTTAAAATTAATTGAATTAGCTGAAATTTCGTTAAAATTTATTTATAAATTTTTTTAAAAATTAATGATTATATTCAGAAAGCTTCGTAAATAAAACAGATTAGATTTAAAATTGAATATTTTTAAAAAGGTTGTGTTCTCAATGATTTTTTTTTTAAACTAACAGTTATCAATAAATCGATTATAAACAAATTATTTTTTATATATGGGAATTTTTAGTTCAGTGATATTTAAAATATATTATTTATTTTTTGACATTTAAATAATTTTAAATTATTCTTTAAAAATTTTAGAAATATTTCAGGCTTCATTTTTAGAATTTTTTTTTAAACTTATAAAAAATGTATTCTAATACCGTCAATTAGATTTTTGTAAATTCTTCGCATCATTTTTCATTCATTATCAAAATTTTAAGCTGAACACGAAAAAAATTGAAAAATTTGACAAAGTCTTAAAAACATAGAGTAAGGCCAAATTTTAAGAGTATATACTATATATATTTAATAATACAGCCAACTGTGATCTTGTGAATAAAAATTTATTTTTCCAAATAAATAATAAAAATATAATTCCTTAACAAAAACAACTTTTTTTTTTAAAGTTAATTTTATTAATGATTTTATTTCTTTAGTAAAGACAACAATGAGTTTAACTGTTAAACTGGGAGTTTGTCGGAACAGCCTGTAAGTTTCTTAGATATTTGAAATTTTAATGAGAGTCTCTTGGCAACTCTCCTTGCTTGACCATGTCGTGTTATGATTTATGCATTTATTCATTTCCACATCTATTTTTCTAGCTTCTTCCGCTAGTTTTTCTAGTTTTTTCAAGCTAATTTTCAATAACATAAATTTTAATTTATACAGTCAACTCATGATTTAACAATGAGTTGGGAAAAAAATTGACTAACAAGTTACTAAATTAAAATTATTTTTTAAAAAAATCATCATTTCTAGTTTAATAAAATTTATTTGAATAGATGAAATTTTTCAAAATTTTGGCATTGTGAAATTTACCGTATTTCATCAAATATAAGAAAGTTCGGTCATCAGAGGATTTCTTCTATTCGAGAATTTTTCACTCCGAAAATGTGACTCAAGAAATTTATCGCTATTTTTTTCTTCTTCTAAAAACCAGAATATAATTTAAAAATATGAGTTAACTCTTAGAGAGTAGGTCAAGAGATTACGTTACTTTTAATTAATATCAAATAATTCAAAAATTTTATTTTTTAATTTTAATAATAATTAAGGTCAAAAATAATCTTTTAATTGGGAATTACAAACGAATGACGAAAAAAATCACACTAGCTTCTCCAGTTCTACAAGGATAAATAAATCAATAAATTAATATTGAGTAATGTGGTTTAATTTTGTTTTAAAATTTGCGACTTAAACTAAAAATTAAATAGTTGTTAAAAAATAGTTTGAGTCTAGAACATCGAGAATAGAACATATTAATAATAAGGAAATTAAATAAATTAAAATTAAAAATGCATTTTTTTTCGAAAAAAAAATTCGGTATAATAAATTAATAATTTAATTTTGTGCATTGAATAATGGATTTAAATTTTTGCTCATTTAAAAATTGTGTTTTAATGATCTTCAAGATCTCTAAAAGCAGCAAGCATTCTCTCATTTAAATCCATCAAATCATGTCTTATTTTTGACTCGCTTTCTTTGCTTGGGTCCTTGAATTTCATCGAACTCAACTCATACAAAATACC
The DNA here is from genome assembly GCA_006352455.1 of Brachionus sp. 'Tiscar'. Lineage (NCBI taxonomy): Eukaryota > Metazoa > Rotifera > Eurotatoria > Ploima > Brachionidae > Brachionus > Brachionus sp. 'Tiscar'. The sequence continues at coordinate 28,886 of VANL01000517.1, read as the reverse complement.
ACCCATGTGATCTTTGATAATATTCCAAGTAATTTTATTCTCTGACTGAGCAGTTGACTCAACAGCTCTACGAGCAGCGTCGTAAAAACCGATTAAATTGTGCAACATTAACACTGATTTATAAAATGGACAATATCTAAAATTAATAAATAAAATTTATCATAATGGCTTCATTTTTTCGGAATAAAAAATTTAAGTGATTAACTTTGCCATTATTTTTTAAAAAAAATAAGCTCTTTTTTAATTTAACTTTTTTTTAAAATTCACAAAAATTTTTAATAAGACCAAATACCGATCATAGGTTGTGTAGCCGTTCTGTTGCAAATAATCATCTTTAATCAACTTGGCTACTTCTAAAGTTATCTTATCTGTCTCTGCCAGAGCATTCTAATAAAATTTTTAATTAAATAAATTTTTTTGTTAAAAAAAAAAGAGGAATTATGCTCACTTTGCCAACTAGTTGCACAATTTCTGACAAGTCTTCTTCTTCTTGTAAAATTTCTTTGCACTTAGAAAATACAATTATTAAATTTTTTGTTAAAATATTTCATAAAAATTACTTTAGTTCTTAAAGGAACAAATTCGGGAAAATTTTTCTCATAATATTCATCCAAAGCTCTCATATATTTGCTGTAACTAATCAACCAGTTAACCGAGGGAAAGTGTTTACGCTGAGCCAATTTTTTGTCCAAACCCCAAAATACTTGAACAATAGAAAGAGTGGCAGCAGTAACCGGATCGGCAAAATCACCACCAGGCGGAGATACGGCACCAACAATGGTAACAGAGCCTTCACGAGCCGGATTTCCAATGCATCGGACACGACCAGCTCTTTCATAAAAGGAAGCCAATCTGGCGGCCAAATAAGCCGGATAGCCGGCGTCGGCAGGCATTTCAGCAAGACGACCGGATATTTCTCTGAGAGCTTCGGCCCAACGAGATGTCGAATCAGCCATCATTGCCACATTGTAGCCCATATCTCTAAAGTACTCGCTAAGCGTGATACCGGTGTATATGGATGCTTCACGAGCAGCTACCGGCATATTGGATGTGTTGGCGACTAGCGAAGTACGCTTCATAATTGACTCAGTTCGGCCGTTCACCTCCATTGTCAATTGAGGAAAATCTTTCAATACTTCAGCCATTTCATTTCCACGTTCTCCACAACCAACATAAATAATTGCATCGCTGTTTGAAAATTTTGACAAAGACTGAGAAATTACAGTCTTTCCACAGCCAAAAGCTCCAGGTATGGCTGTAGTTCCTCCTTGAACACATCTTGAAAGAAAAAAAAAATTGAAAATATTAAAAAGCTTGAATATTTTTCTCACGGGAAAAGAGCGTCCAAAACTCTCTGACCAGTCAAAAGTGGATGATTAGCAGCCAATTTTTCAGCAACAGGCCTCATTTGTCTCACTGGCCAAACTTGGTACAATTTATGCTTTGTAATCACACCTTCAAATTCTGTTTCTAAGACAACATCTTCTACATGATAATTACCGGGTTCAGCAATATTAACTATAGTTCCTCTGGCTTTAGGATTGACCATTATTTTGTGTTTTATCAATGAATTTTCATTAACTAGTCCAAAAATATCACCACCAGTCACGTGACTTCCAACTTTGAGATTTGATGGCTCAAAGTCCCAAGTGGAACTACGGTTCAAAGCTTTGGTATCTACTCCTCTTGGTATGTAAATGCTTTGGAAAAATTCAGATATATCCTCTAAAGGACGCTGGATACCGTCAAATATGCCGTCCATGATGCCTGGACCGAGTTCGATGGATAGAGGTTTTCCGGTTTTATACACCGGATCACCTACTGTCAAACCAGATGTTTCTTCGTAGACCTGAATTGTGGCTAGATCGCCCTCAAGTCGAATAATTTCACCCACCAGCTGTAAATAGCCGACTCGGACCAGCTCGTACATGGCGCTACCCGACATCTGATTAGCCACGACAACAGGGCCTGATACACCAAATATATAGCCCAAATCTGACTCCTTGTCATCATCGCCTAGCTTAGGCAAAGCGTTCATCTTTTGTGCTAACTTGTCCATATTTAAACAAATCTAAATTTTTTACACCTAGTGATAAATTTTTTTCAGGCTTTGATTATTTAAAAAATATTTTGTAATAAAAAAAAAAATATTTAGTTGGTATATGACGAGAGTTAGTAAAATTAACTCTCACTATGTGTTTTGGAAGATCCAGACTAAAACCAGATGCAAACTTTTTAAATTAAATAATTTAACTATAATACTGGATTTGAATAGATTTAAAAGCCAAGCGATTCGAATAACTAGCTATAAAATTGTTATAAATAAAATTTTACATCAGATTATAATCAAGTGATCATGTTGGCGAATAAATTCAAAAAATAAATTCATGAAAATTCAAATTTTAATTTTTATTATTATAGCATATATTATAAAAAATTTCTAGTAATATGTAACGCGACGAGATGGTTGTGTTTTTGAGTCACATGAACATTTGAAAAGATAATTCTTGATAAATACGAAGAGTATACGAGGATCATAGAGAAATAATTAGACAAAACTTTATTTTTTTTATTTATTAAAGAATATCTTATGAATTTTGATTAATTATTTGACAAAATTTTATTATTATAATTTTAGGAAAATAAAATAATCGATTTGAGTAAATATTTGCAGTATTTATGGATTTTTTAATCAATTGAATGCTTTGCTTATTACTAATATTATAAACAGTTTGAAAAATATCAAAATAATGGTTTAAATTTCTTAACATTTAGTAATTATTAATTTCCCATTTTAAATTAAAAGAAAAATTTAACTTTCTAGTCAAACTATATTTATTTTCTATTGTTTTATTTATTGAAAAACAAAATTTTCAATTTTCAATTTTGTCGATTTGACTTTTGATTATTATTATTAATTTTTTATGTTTTAAATTTATCTGGTTTAAAAATAACTAATGAGTAATTATTATTTTAAATTCTTTGCCAAAGTTAAGTTTATTTTATATATTGTCAAAAAATATATTTTTAATGTTATAATAAAAAAAATTAATACAATTTTTCAACTTATATATTTATTGAAATTTCGTCATTCTATAAGTTCCAGAAAAAAAACATTATCAGAACACAAAAAAAGATATCTGCTAAAATTTATGAATTTTAACGCTACTGACAGTTACTTATGATTCAAGAATATGATTCTAGCATCACAAAAGATATCCAAAAAGACTGAAAGTGTTGAAAAATTTTGTTTTTGAACGAGGTTTTCGTGGCTCATTGAAATTTTTACAAAATATAATTCATCACATTAAAAGCCATGATACTTGAAAAGAAAAGCTCTACATTCACCAATTTAAGATTAATTACAAAAATAAGATGCGTGATTGAATCAGCTAATGGTCGTATAAATATTTTAATTATGTATGTATACTGAATAAAAGAACAATATTTTTTTATTATCACTGCGCCTATATTATTACAAAATGTTGTTGAATTTTCCTAAAATTGTAATTTTTAAAATAAAATAAAAAATTGACATTTTTTGTTTGCATAATAAGTTAGGTAAACAAAATTTTTTAAGATCTGATTTTATATGTTTTAGCCACTAGGTAGAGCAAAATAATAAAACAATTTTTCTTCGATGGTCCTTTGGCTTTGGGATATCTTCAGACTTCAAAATTAAATAAAGTTAAATGGCTAAACAAGTATTGTTTTAGTTATTTTATCTCAAAAATAATTTCTGAATAAGAGTAGTAAGCAATAGTTTACAGTAATAAACATACTGTAAGAAGTTCATAAATAAAAATAATATAAAGTTATATCAGAGACGCATTATTTTGATAAGCATTCAATTTTTTTTTTATTTAAAATATGATATTTCTTGACAAAATAAAATAATCAAACTTTTTTTTTAAAAAAATTTATGATTTATTTTAAAAAAATTTTAGATAGATTTTTTTTTAAATTTAATTGCATCAAGAAAAATGACCCCTTTTTAATAATTTTAACTGCATTTTAGTCATTAACAATATTTTAATTTTCTGTTAGAGTATAAATAAAAATCTTTATGAAATTTAAAACTTCCGAAAATATGCGATATGACCTCATGAATTTAAAACAATAAAAGAAAAAAATAAAATATTCGCAAAAAAGGAAAAAATTTTAAAAATAACAGTGAAATTTATAAAAATTCGAGAATAAAATTTTTATAAAATTGTTTATGAGTTATTGAGACAAAATTTTTTTAATCATTTGCATACTATAGAATAAAAAAATAAAGTTACTAGATTGAACAAAATAATCTTAAATTTATTTCAGCTTTTTGTTATTTTTAAAATATACATACAGAAATTTCTGAATCCTAAACAAAAATTTTTAATAAGAAAGAAGTACTCTTGGTCCTTAAATATCGATGAAGAAATTCAATCAATTTAAAATCATTTAAAGCATTTGCCTTTTTTTCCTCTTGTTGTTTAAATAATTTAGTTTTATTTAAAAAAATATTCCAAGCTTCTGGATTATGTGATTAAAAATTTTCATTTAGATATCACGAATAAAATTGATAACTTCAAAATGAATAAGCTGTGTTCGATGGGAAAGCACTATCGTAATTTATCGACAATCTCAAAAATATACAGCTCTAGATTTCCAATTGTGACAATTTCAAAAAATCAACTAAGATTCGCTTCAAATGATACGAAATCAAGTCCGGCAACTCAACAAACTAATGTCAATGTAAACCAAAATGAATGGGATAAACCGCAATGGGAAAGAAGTGATAGATATGTAAGATAAACAGAAAAATAGTAAAAAAAATAATCTAATGCAAATTTAGAAAATATTTTTTGGTTTCGATGCTAACGATGAAGCAAAGGACAAATCGATCGCTAATTTTTTTACAATAACTGCTTTCGTAGCCTTTTTTTTTGTTCCGGTTCTATTGTTCTTTTACTATCCTGATTACAAGTAATTCAGAAAATATGTATTTTTATTGAATTCTAAAGTTTTAATTAGGACCAATGATTGGTGTTACAGAGAAGCGTATCTCGAACTGTCTAGAAGAGAAAAAGCTGGCCTTCCATTAGTAGATCCAGATTATGTACCATCTGAGCAAATTAATTTACCATCTGAGGAAGAAATTGGCGACACTGAAATCATTTTATAAAAATATTGAAAATTTTCTGGATTAATTTAGAATATTTAAATTCAAAAATAAAAAAATAGCTTAATTAATTTCAACAATTATTTTTTTGTAAATTTTAATTTATACAGTCAATTTAATTTATTTTAAGCTTTTAAGCTTAAAATTTCAGTTTCAGCTTGGTTCAAAAAACAAATACACTTAGACAAGCAGGCATTTTGAATTTAATAAAAAAATTTAAATACACATAAAACACATTGAGAACAGATACACATAAAAAAATAATGTTTATTGTATATAGCTTTTTAAGTCAAAATAAATTATTCAAATTAATCCGTCCTGCTCATTTGAGCACACTTTTCAATCAACTTTACGTCAATCAAGACGAAATTAGAAACAAATATACTATTTTAGAATTACTATTTTATTTTTATTTTAGAACCAACTATAAAACTATTTGATTAAAATAAAAATTTAAATTTTTTTAATTTACATAATATATCTATTTCCATTTCCATATGATCATCTTCTTCCTCTTCAATAAATTTTTTTTGGCCGAAAAATCTTAGGTTCTTAACACGAGATTGATTATATTTTAATTTTTTAGGTATTTTTCACTAAATTTTATTTATACTCAGGTAAGTTTTTAGTAAAATTTAGAAAAAAAATAAAAGATTTAAATTTCAATCACTTTAAATTATCAATTTTTAATAATATTAATATTATATATACAAAAAAAGTAATTTTTTTTTTCAAAATTTGATTGAAAATTAAAAGAATTTTATTTTTAAATTTGCTTATTAAATTTGTAATTTTAAAATTATTTATATAAATGCAGTTTTGATCAGATCATATGATTAGCCTTATGATTAGACTTGGAAATCAAAAAAAAAAGTAAAATTTAGAAAAAAAATATCAATATTAATATACAAATTTGTTAAAAATCACATGATTTGAAGAGATTTTTTAAGAAAAATAAAGCAATAAAGTAAAAAAGTAAAACTATTGATTTGTTCAGAATTTGATTAGATTTAAAAAAAAAAAAAAGTGGGATTGATCCTTCGGAGGAGATACGATTTACCAGAAAAAACACATTTTTTCCTTTTCTTAGCCTACAAAAATTGCTACACCCTTTTTTTCTAAATTACATTGGCATGTAGAGAATTTTATGTTCTTTCAGAATATATATATTTTTTTAAGTATATTTAAGTTTTATCTTTGAGATTTTGAGTCTTTAAAAACAACAACTTTTTAAAGGGTTTGCTATTTTTTGAACCCTGGGTGTAGAAAATTTTTTTAGCCCTTCCATGTGTTTTAGAGATATATTTGAACAGGTTCTCAAAAAGTAATAAATATTGTAAACTTTTTCGGTCTAATATTGTGACTATTATAAAGCAAAAGGGGCGATTAAAACAAAATCAAAATTCACAGTTTTCACAAGCCAATTATTTGAATTTAATCTAAATCTTCCCCAATTTTTATTTAAAAGACAAAACAATAAAAAATTTAATATAAAAAAAGATTTTTAAAGCTATTGCCATCTTAAATAGTCTTCAAAGTTTAATTGTATTAAAATTGGAGCGATTATAACTTTTAAAAACAATAAAGATAAAATGGAATTAAAATTCAAAGCTGATCCATTCTTAAACCAATATTTTTCAAAATATTAATTTGACGAAAATCCAAAATGCTTCACTTAATTACCTTTTTGAGTTCGATTTCTCTTCAGCTGTCAATTTTTCGCAGTCTAACGATTCAAAAATAGAGCTTCAAAAGATTTACAGTTTTATTTCAGATCTAGAAATATTTTAAGGGATCAAAAGTTTTCATCAAATTAAATTATAATATAATTATTATAGTTTAAGAGCTAAGAATTAATAAGACTACAGACATCTTTTGACAAACAAAAAAGATGGACTTAGTTAATAAAAAAAATATTTTAGAAAAAATGAACAACCCCAGTTACATAAGATTTAAATAATCAAATAATGACTCAGCAAAAAAATTAAAATCCGTAATTTTTGTCAAAAGGAAATTTTGAACTAGGAGAAGATCAATTTTTTTTGATTATACAAATTTACTAACTGAAACAATGATACTTTGCACGATTCGCTTATTCCTATAAAACTATTAGACTTCAAAATTATTTAAACTTAAAGAAAAGTGCTAAGTATAATTATTTAATTTAATAGATTTAAACGATATGATTCAATCTTAATACCGAATCTATGAAACAATTTAATATAAGTATTCTATGTATGTATAATTTAAAATTTTTCAAATAAAGATGCAATTAAATTTTTCTCTTTAATCTTACTGGGATTTTTATATTTTTAGTCTAAATAAAAAATTATAAACTAACTGATAGTTAGATGTATATTTATATTATGAGAATTTAAAATTGATACTAAGTTTATTCAAAAAAATCTTGTTTATTTTAGAAATATTTTATAACTTTAGATTCAAATTCAAATTTGACTTTTTCATAACAAATAAAATTCTATTTAAAATTGATTTTGGTAAAAAAACAAATTCATATTTTTTCTATAAATAAATTTTAAAGTTTAATTGAGAGTCTTTTTTATACACATTTTGTTACGAATTAAAGATTAATAGGGAAATTTATAGCGACTAATCGCTAAAAAAATTCAATTAAAAATTGTGATATTTAATTCGTCATTGTTAAACATGATGGTTTTTCTATTCTTAACAATATTCTATTCATAATTGACTTTTTTTTCTTAGTCTTTTGATTATCAAACACATCATGCGCTTTAGAATTTATTCAAAAATTCTTAGCAAGTGTAATTCTGCTTCACTCTTTTTGTTTAAAAATTCAAATATAAATGATTAAGCAAAACATATTTTTTCGAATTAAATAGAAGTCATTTTTTTTTCAAAAACCATCCAAAGCTTATAATCAATTAAGAATGCATAAGCTTTCAATAATCTTAGGATTTGTTGTTTTAAGTTTTGTTAAGGCAAAGCTTTTCTACATTGAAGTAAAATATCCACTTTTGGTAAAACAAATTAACATAGGCTAATACGTAGATAATAAGAGTGTTTTTTTTTAGGGAAAAGAGTCACCTCCAGGTTCACCATGGCCCATGCCACATTTTATGAATGGCACTTCGGACCGAGTGCTGTATTTGAGAAAAAAAAATTTTCAAATTAAAACAAACTTACAAGTTGAATGTGATATTATTACTGAGAATGTTAAACACTATAGAAATGTAATATTTCCGCCGAAAATATACAATCCACAACGTAAAAGATTGAGAGAGCTCAAGTATCTAAATGTTCTTAGGATAAACATTGCTGAATCAGACAGGTGTCCAGGCTATCCTGATTCGAACATGAATGAATCATGTAAATTTGATCCTTAAATTTAAATTATTTAAAAATAATTATTTCTTTAAAAGACAATTTAACTGTAAGTAGTTTGGAGGCGGTAATTAATTCAGAAAGTGTTTGGGGTGCTCTTAGAGGATTGGAAACATTTTCTCAATTGACTTTTTTTGACAATGAACATAGAGTAATAAACTATTTTTTTTCGATTATTTTATTTATTTATTTTGAATTATTTTTATTTTTAAGCTAGCTATTAATGATTCAACTGTTATAATTGACAAGCCTAGGTTTGTTTATAGAGGTCTATTGGTTGACACTGCTAGACACTTTATTCCAGTTCCAATTCTTAAAAAGCAAATTGACGCCTTGGCCTATCACAAATTAAACGTTTTACACTGGTAATTATTTTTAATTAATAAATGTTTATTTAAAAAAAAATATAATTTTAGGCACATAGTTGACGATCAGTCATTTCCTTTTGAGCTTAAAAAATATCCTAATGTTACTGAAAAAGTAAATTTTTATCTTAAAAATAAAGTAACTTAAAAATAAATTTTAAAAAACAAGGGAAAATACACTGACGCTCATGTTTATTTACAAGTTGACGTAAAAGACATAATTGAACATGCAAGATTACGTGGTATTCGAGTAATTCCTGAATTTGATACACCTGGTCATGTGGAATCATTTGGTCGCGCTTTTCCAGAATTTATCACTGTTTGTTGGAAAGACGGAAAACCCTACCAACCAATATTTGGAGTTCAAGGTGCTGCAGAAATTATAAATCCCACAAACGAAAATGTTTATCCAGTCTTAAGAGATATTTTGACAGAATTTAGAGATCTTTTCCCTGATGAGTATATTCATCTTGGAAACGATGAAGTCTACTATGAATGCTGGAAATCAAATCCAGACATTGCCAATTGGATGGAAAAAATGAATTTCTCTGATTATCATCATTTACAGGCTTATTATAGCTCAAAATTGCTTAAGATTGTTCAAGACTTGGGAAAAAAATCCACTGTTTGGCAAGGTTTGTTCAATAAAACCTTTAAAAATAAAAAATGTTCAATCATAATATGATTTAGATGTTTATGATAATGGAGTTGATTTACAAAAGGGCACTCAAATTCAAATATGGAAGGATAGCTCTATTCTGCCTGATCATGGAACATGGTCCGATTATCTTAATAAAGTGACTAGTGATGGCTATGCTGCAATTTTGTCAAGTCCTTGGTACATTAATTTCATAAGCTATGGATACCAAGAATGGTATAAATTTTACACAGTCGAACCGTTTGCAAATTTTACTGGTATGAATAGAAAAAGAATCAAAAAAAAATTTTTTTTAATTATTTTATTGAAAGGTAACGAAGAACAAGCAAAATTATTGATAGGAGGAGAAGCAGCTATTTGGAGTGAGTATGTTGACGGTGGAAATTTGGACTCGCGTTTATGGCCAAGATTGAGTGCTATTGCTGAAAGACTGTGGAGTCCTGCACATGTCAATGATCCAGAAGATGCCAAATTTAGGCTAGATGAACAACGTTGCAGACTTTTAAGGTAATTTATTTTAAAAAGGGTTTAAATAAAATCTATTTTATTTTATAAAAAAAGGAGAGGAATAGTAGCTGCTCCAGTTTTAAATGGTTATTGTGGTAATTATGAATATGGAATGGCAAAAAGCAATATATTTGATCCTGTTTTTAACTACGGATGGCCAGTAGTTCACTAAAATTTTTTATTTAATTTTCCAAATTTGTTAAATTTTGTTCTTAAAATGTTTCGTTCAATAACGAATGTTATTTGTTGTAAACGCTTTTTTTTGTCGATTTCTTTCTAAAATTAATTCTTCAATTCAAATTTAATTCAAATTTAATTCGATTTTAGATTCTATTTAATTAAATTACTAGTTAAATTCTTTCAATAAATTAAAAAATTTCTTTATTTTAATTTTTCACTCTTTAAATTATTAAAATACAAAATATTGTACACCTCAAAAATGCTAAGCTTAAAGAAAATTTAATTTTATTAATTTTTTATTCTCTTTTTAAGCTTTATTATTAAATATCAATTCAATAATAGATTTAAGATTATTGTTTTCATTTTCAAGTTTTCTCACACAGTATTATAAAACAAATTAATCTAAGAATTTCATCAATATTTAGGCAATATCGCTGATTGATTTGGTGAACTGAATAAATTGTAGAATTCTTTTTTTTTTTAAGTGAATTTTTACTAGGATATTGCTAATATGATAATTTTAAAAATCAAAATTCAAAAAATCTTCTAAATATTTTTAATTAAAAATATTATAGCTTTTGATCAAAATGTACAAAATTCTTTAATTACCACGAATTTTACATTTAATTTTTTGAACCTGGTTTTCTGTGCATCTGGCTACCATAAATGTCTTTCTTTTATAATTAGACTGTCAGTTCTATAGTAGTTGTTAATTTAAAGTATTCAATGTATTTTGATTTTATATCTAAATAAAAAAAAAGAAGGACAAAGCCGCTAGGACTTGCATAAAATCTTGAGAGTCACATGAAGCTAGTTTTTTATTTAATTTAAAAAAAAGAAACTTTAATTCTAAGTTACAAAGATTATAAAATTTAATTAAAAATAGGTAAAATGTTACAATCATGTCTTGACCCTGACAAACTTTAATATTTCATAAACGTTTTTAAATGAATGAATTTTAAGTCAAGTCAGTCACAAAGAAAGAGGTTTTATCTAAGATTTTGAAAAAAAATTTATTAGATTAAAAAAATAAAATATTTTTCTAAGATAATCATTTATTTGAAAAATATTTTTAAAACTTTATAATTATAAAACATCGTAGTCGAAATAGCTTTGATCAAAATAGTGTACTCTGACAAAACCGTCCTCTCCAGCACTGCTGTAACTTTTACCGTCGGGATGAAAAGCAACATAGTTTATGGGACCGAAGTGATCTCTCACTTTGGCGAATTCTTCTTCAAAAATTAAGTGATAAAAACACGCTTCGAATTTTCCCGATTTGCTGTATAAAGCTGCATCGACGGCTTCTTGACCACCTCCTATCAATACATGATCCTTAATTGGTGAGATTGCAGCTGAGTTAACTGGTTTTTCTGTTTTATAACATTTTAATTCTTTCAAATTTTCTAAATCAAACAATTTAGAATTAAAATCTTTAGCTGCTGAAATAACACATGTGCTATCTTTGTCCTTTTGAAGGTCCATTACTTGTTTTGTATGAGGTCGAGTTTTATAACTTGGTTCGTTTAAAGTTTTTCTAAAATCCCATAGCATAATTTCTCCACTTTCGTGACCAGTGATCAAGGTATCCTCTAAAGATCCCCAAATTGAGCTTGTAATTTTTGGAAATGTCAAAGCAGTAACATCTATCAAATGAACCGGACTATCTTGTTCTGATAAACGCAAATCGCGAACAATTATGTAGCAGTTTTCTCTTAAAGTGCTATCAGTAGTATACATGGCCAAATTGCCGCTGTATGAAAAACCACATGAACGAACTGGATTCTTTGTCTCAAAATTATTCTTAACTTGGCCTGTTCGAGCATCCCATATTTTACAGGTGTTGTCGGCTGATCCTGACATAAAGTTAACTGTATCCCAGTCTATATCTATGCACCATACGGCACCATTGTGCCCGTTGTAAGTTCCCAAACGTTCACCGTTTATTGAAAACCATACATTAGGTTTTTTGTCTTTAGCTGAAGAAAACAACAAATCTCCTTCTCGATTGTATTTAATCTGAGTAATAGATCTTTCGTGTCCTTGTAGTAAAATTGGTTTCTAATAAAAACAAATAATAAATTAGAAATATTGTTTTTCTTTTAATTTACCATTTTCCAGACGATTTTACTTGACTTTTTAAGTTTTCTGGAACAAATAAAAAATTTTTATTATATACTATTAATTTAAAATTAAATAGAAATATTTAAGTGATAGATAATGGGTAATTTTTTTTACATGTGCAATTGGTGAATTTAGAATTTGCCATTTAAATCAAGGCAAAATTGTAGCTAAGTTTTGCTATTATTTAATTTTTTAGACATACAATAGAAATTATTATTAAAAATATGCTCTCGTGTTATTATTTTTTTGTAAAGAGCATTTATAATTTACCTTTTTTTCTACTTCAAAATATTAGGTGATAAAATCCAATTGAGATTAAAACTTAATAACTTGATTTTTTCAGATTGAAATAGATAAACTCTTCGAAACATGACTTTAAGCTAAGAATATCTTTAAATTATACACTAAAAATTTCAAGAATCAAGAAAATACTCTTTTTTTTTTTAAATTTTGCTTTTTTGGAATATAAGATATTGATATTTATTCATAGGTTTGGCGAAAAAAAATATTCTTATATAAATTGAAAAATTTTTCATTTTGGAAAAATTTTATTTTTTCTTAAATTTATTTAACTATGAAAAATTTTGAGTATCTTCTATCCGAAAGTCAATACAAATGGAGATCTTTAAAACCAGACTTGTTTTTAAGTCACAGTTTTAAGTCAAAGTCATGACTTCACTTAATCAATCCCTTCGAGATCGTTGTCTGTTGCTAATTGAAATACGAGAATGTAATAATTTAAAATTATTTTGCCATTTTGACAATTATTAGCAATTTTTGACTTGACTTAAAAAAAAGAAAAATTTAAGTCAAGTCATGACTTTGACTTGACTAAGACTTGTGACTTAAAAACAAGTCTGTTTAAAACCGATCAAAGACCATTATTTTGGACTTAAAGAAAGAGAAGTGCTTGTTGAAAAAGACCTGAAAGAGATGAAACTCATATGGAGACTAGCATAAATTGTCTCTTAAGATAGGGTAGAATAAAAGAGACGTGTGAACGCCTTATGAACCACTGAGAAGAGAATATAATAAAACTAAGCTATTATAATTTTACATTTTGTTGATTGATTTTTAAGGATAAAGACAATCAGATTGTTTTATAAAACTTTTTGTACTAATCTACAACATACTCGAATCCCTAAACCAACGCTCCGCCCAGAAATCTGTTAATTTTTGAAATAATGATTGAATTGACTTAAAATTATAAATAGTAGACATAGGAAAAAAGTTAATTAAAATTAAAATCTAATTGTCTATCCATGTATTATTTTTCCAAAAACTAGAAAAAATTAAAAAAAAAATATTTATATAATTTAATACAATTTTTAATTAGATGCTTTTTAAGTTATTTGTAAAATTTAAAATTATCTGTCTTTTTGTTTTATTTTAAAATTGTTAAGAAAAAAAATCTAAATAAATGAAAAATTTTTCAGTAATTTAAATTTTAATTCTAGGGAACTTTTTATGAAATAGACGAATATTAAAGAATAATCTAATAAGTTCGAGTTTATAAGAAAATTAAATATTAAATGTATATTTTTTTTACTAAATTAAATTAAGCAAATTAAATAAACTAATAAAAAAATATTTATAACTAAAAGATAATTTATTTTAAAAAAGAAGTTTTTAGATGAATATAAAGTTATTATACATTCATAATCTTTTCATTTTATTTTTATTACCTTTCAGTTTTTTCAAATAAAATATTTATTTAAAGAATATTAAATAAGTAATTAATTTTTTTTAAATTTAAAAATAAATATATGTATTCCAAATCATAATCAAAGAAAAATTTTATTAATCATTAGCAAATTATCGCTGTTTTCGAATCATTATATTTCTATCTTTGAGAGAGTCAAATAAAAGAGAAAACGCTTTTTTTTTTGATTTTGAGATTCGGCTTCTCATAAAAATCGATAAAAATTTAAAATAAAGTTTTTCTTTAAATTAATTTATAATTATTTCTTCTGAGGCAATTTTTTATACAAGTTAGAAAAACATGATAATCCAGTTTATCGCGGTTTTAATAAAAAAAAAAAACTTATTATTTATTTTTAGCAAACAAAATGTAATAAATATCTTTGTTGAAAATAATTCAAATAATTAAAAGCCGATTTATATTTTAATTACATTTGAGCTCAATTTTTTTATTATTATAGATTTAATTATATCATTAGAGACCGAGCGTCTTCCTTTGAAATCAAATATTTTCTCTTGGAATAATTACTAAATACAATTTTTTTTTGTCATAAGATTACTCATGGTGAATTGCTTGCCAAATGAAAAGTCTGACAGTGATTTTATAAAATTCCTAATTTGTTATTTAAATAAGAAATATTTAAATATTTTTAAAAAAAAATAATAGGCCCATAATGTTTAATTTGTAGACTAATTATTTTTGGAATCAATTAGAGGATATTAAATATCTTTTGAACTAAGTCAGTTAAGGTTTTCAAAAAAAAAAATTAAACTGATTTTTTATTATTAGTTTTTAAAGGAAGTTTACATGTTTAAGTATTTGTTAAAAAAAAATTTAACTCAATAGCTGTCTAGGAACTTGTCTTGTGCGGAAACTGTCGTTTGAGTAAATTTAAAATTTTCTGGAAGTTATATGGATTTGTTTAATTTAATTTTATTCTAAAAATTGAAAAAATGTATTAAGATAATGTTATCAAGGCAAATGCGTATGAGTTTTAACAACCATGATAAATTATGATGCTTTTATTATTTTTTTAATTAATTTAATAACCAACCTCAAATGATTTAAATCAGATATGAATATTCTATATATTTTAAAGTAGAAAATTGTTTTTTGGTTCAAAATTACATTTAAAATTTTTGTTTAAAGTAAGTCGTATAAATCTAAAAATTTGAAATTAAGCATAAAATTACGTTTTTTAAAACTAGTTTAAGAACTTTTTTAAGATTTATGTGACTCAAGATGGTATAATAAAAATGTTGTTGAGGCAGGGAACTAGCTTGTCTTCTTCAATTTAGTTAGCACATAATTTATTATAAAATCATGCAACAACTAAGGTTTTAGCTGTCGTTAAAATCCGAAACTTAAGCAAAAACAAAACTCCAAGGAGAAAATCAAATCTTGACTAAAATTCATTTAAATGCAAATACGAAATTATTTTTGACAAATTTTTTTGATGGCATATTCTAAATTTTTCATAATGATAACTGTTTATTGCTTCAAGATTTTATATATCAGAAATCGATTTGTTTTTTTTTTATTTTAAGTTTTCGAGTCTACTTTAACATATTTAGAAATTTCCTGTTTTTCCAAAAATATTGATATAATTTTGTGATCAAATTTTACTTTTTCTTTTTCGTATTTGTTTTCAAAAATTGAGACATAAATTTTTCATCAGGAGCTGAGAACTAAAACTTGTATTTAAATAACTGTTATTTAAAAATCTCTTTTTTTTTTTTTATTTAATTACAAATATATTTAAGTTTTGCCTTTAAAAACTCTAATTCTCTAGAGACAATGCCTCTTGATTTTTTCAAAAATAATTATGATTTCGATAATCAATACAAAAAATTTTTCAAACATTTAAAATATTGATTTACTAATTTTTGTTCATGAAATTATTATCACGCCATTCAACTTTTTTTTTAATTTATTTTAAAATTAAAAGTCAATTCAATCATGAAGTTCTAATAAATATTGTATCAATCTATTTAAATTATTAAGAATTTGAACATTTTAAATATGCCTAAGTTAAAAAATTCATAAGTTAATTTTTCTATTTTATTTTATTTAAAGCTTATCGTGTAACGTCTAATTATGAATCGACTAAATATTTGCTCAATTATTGAAAGAAATGTGAGAGTTTATTTAGGCCTTATTTATCTTACTTATATTCTTTCTTTCAAAATTTAGAATATTTTATCCTCGACTGAGACTTAAGACATTTTTTTTTTTAAATTAAAATAAAATTCAAAAAAATAATCAATTTCTGTTTAATTATTTAAAAACAAAAATTATTCAGGAGAATGATTTTAATGGCTGCTTCAATTCATTTGACAAGATATGAATTAGTCAATATTTTTTTAGAAAAAAAATTGTTATGCAATTTTCCAAATGACAAAATCTTATTGAAAGAATCTGGCGTAAAATGTTATTGTTTATGTCATAAAAAGAAATGACGAATGTCAAAATTTAATGATCGTTTAGTTTAAATCCAAATGAGTATAACTTTTTTAATATATTTCTATGAACACATACATAATGACCAAAAAATCAGGCATTTATTTTTAGTATCTTAAATCTAGCTAAAGATAAGTGAATAGATTTTTGGCATAATTGAAAAATAAATTCAAAATCGATTTAAAAAAAAAATAAAAAAAAATATATATTAAATGAATAATAAATATATATGCTTTTAAACAATAAACAGTATTTTCAAATAATTGAATTTTTAATAATAAAAAAAATATTTTGATTATTTTATTTTTGAAATAGTCGTTTTTTCTCTCTTTCAGCAAATTATTTCGTCAAAATATAATAAGGAAATAGAAATAAATTCCTTTCATTCAATATTCTATGTTTATCGGGTTTTGTCTTTCCTTTATTTTAACCCTCTTTTGGATCGATGAATTCTTTGAGTGATTTAAAGCATGTAAAAATATTTATTTTCTCAAAATAAAACCTTATCTAAACTCATAGAAATGATTAATGATCAAAAATTAGAGGAAGATACCCATAGCAATAGTCCTAGTGCAAATTGTAACGCGTCCATTGCCATACAAATGGACTCAAAAACGAGTAAGATTTCGACCACAATTTCTACTAGACGGAATGTTAGAAATTTTTATGAATTCAAAGAAGTCCTGGGCACGTAATATTAAATTTTTTTTCTTGCACAAGTTAAAATATTTTTCATTTATTAGAGGAGCGTTTTCGGAAGTTATACTTGCTCGTGATTTAAGTACTGAGAAGCTTGTTGCTATAAAATGCATTAAGCGAAAGGCCCTAAAGGGCAAAGAAGAAGCTTTACACAACGAAATTGATGTTCTTAAAAAGTATTTTTATTTTCTTTAAAAACACAATTCTTTACTAAAGACTTTATTTTATTACGCAAAGACTAAAACATCCAAATATAGTTCAATTAGTTGATACATTTGAAGATGATCATTTTGTCTACCTAGTTATGGAATTGTAATTTTATGAGTATTATATGTTGTGAATTATTTGCTTAGTGTGAAAACTAAAATATTGAAGAGATTTTGTCTAAATAAAAATTTACTTTTGTTCAAATAGAGTGACTGGTGGAGAGTTATTCGATAGAATAGTGGCCAAGGGTAGCTATACAGAAAAGGATGCTAGTAAATTGATAAAACAAATTTTGGAAGCTGTTGATTACATGCATGATCAAGGAATTGTGCACAGGGACCTCAAGGTTTAAAAAAAAAGTTAAATAGATTATTTTATTAAAAATTTATTTTGTAGCCTGAAAATTTATTGTATGAAAATCCAGACGAAGAGTCAATAATTAAAATTAGCGATTTTGGTTTGTCAAAAGGCATTGACTCACGAATGATGATGACTGCTTGTGGAACTCCAGGATACGTAGGTAAGAAAATAAACTAGTAAAATTAGAATACAATTCAAAGTTAAATAACTTAAAAGCTCCCGAAGTCCTAGCTCAAAAGCCTTATGGAAAAGAAGTCGATGTATGGTCTATTGGTGTCATCTCATATATTTTGTAATTATGAATATATGATTTAGAATATTTGAAAAATTTTTATTTTTCAATTTTAGACTTTGTGGTTACCAAGTATTTTTAATTATTTGATAAAAAATAAATTATTACAAAAATTGGAAAAAAAGCCTTTTTTCGATGAAAATGATAGTAATTTGTTTGCAATGATTCTCAAAGGTGAATATCAATTTGATTCGCCTTATTGGGATGATATATCTGAATCTGCCAAAGATTTCATTCGTCACATAATGTGTTTGTCGGTCGAAGAGCGTTACACTTGCAAAGAAGCATTAAAGCATCCGTGGATTAGCGGAAATACAGCACTAGACAGATGTTTGGACAAAGCTCAGATAAATTTGAGATCTAAATGGAAGGTAAAGATTATTTTTCTAAGAATAATCAGTTTTAAAAAAAAAGTTTTTTCTTATAGAAAGCGTACAACACAGCAGCAGTGGTTTACAAAATGAGACAATTGAGCATTATTTCACATGAGAATAACGAAAACAAGAAGCGCAATTCAATCGATCAGATAAGTGGGGAGAATGATAGAACATCTAAAAAAAATTTTTCAATCAAACAGCAAGGCAGTAAGGATGTAACAGACTTTAAATGCAATATGTCACATGTAAATGATATATCGAAAAAAAATTTTAAACAAAGCACTTCTGTAACAAAATAAAAACTTAAAAATTTTTGAATAATAACAAACACAATTGATTGATTAGCTTTAAACCAAGCTTTATGCGTTGTTTTCTTAATACTTTTAACGAATTTAATTTGCCAAACGCAGAACTTAGCATTAAAGAACGGCTTTTTTTATTTATTTATTTTTTTTAATAAATGATTAGATTAAGAAGCTTTGGTTTATTTTATTTTGTTTTTATTTTATAAAAGTTCAAAAAAAATTTTTTTTCTTAAAACATTTAGTCTTAGATTTTTCTTATAAATTTATTTATTATTTTTAAAACATTACATGTAAATAAATTTTCTAAATTATTTAACTTAAAAATATTTTTTTTCAAAACAATTTCTTTATTTTTGTTTGAGAATAAAACTAAAAGAAAAATCACATCAAAATAATATTTTTAGATTTTAAACTGCATCAAAATCTAGCTTATTTTCATGCCAATATCTTTGACATAATCATCTAAAAATTAGCAAGTTTTAGTCAAGTAAATTTTCGAGGTATGTTTTTGACTAGATTTTATCGAAAATCTATCAATATGGATATTTTTAATTAATTTTAATTTACAAAAAGGCATTTATAATAAAAAATCTTAAAAATCTTAAATTAAAATTTTGGATTAATTTTTTTTATTAAAAATAATTTTTTATCAAATAAATTAAATTTAATTTAAAAAAAATTCAAAAGAAAAAAATTAATATATGATCAATAAAGGCAACTTTTAGTCAACTTAAATCTAAAAGGACCAAAAAAATACCAGTTTTTCTAATATTTTTTTAATATAACTTAAAATATTCATTCTTTAAATTGCTTAGCTTTTAGAAGGAAAAAATGAATTTGAGTAATTTTTCATAAGTTTAGGTAGAAGCTTAATTTTTAAATTAATTTAAACTTGAAGCTAAAAATTAAAAAATTAAATTTACAGTGTTTCTTTCTAAAGTGAAACGTTCCGTTCATGAAAAATGAACGGAATGCAGACGCATTCCTAAAAAAAAGCATTCCCGTTTCGTTCCAAATTTTCCATCCCTTGGAATGGAATGGTTGGAACGGAACGGTTGGAATTCTTTTTCATCTTCATTCCGTTCCCTATTCATGAACGGAACGTTTCACATTAGTAAGAAGCACTCTATTCTTAACTCCTTTTAAGTTAATTTTTTTTAATAATAAATATGAGATTTTCAATAAAATATGACGATTAGATCAAGTTAAATTAATTAAATTAAATAATGAAAAAAGTTAATTTAGAGGTAACAAAAAGAAGGAGTTTTTCCTGAAGTTTTAATTTTAAAATACTTTCAAAAACAAAAATCTTTCAAATAAAAAATTGCTTGATTTTGAAGTCGAAAATCTGATAGGAAGTAAAAATTTAATTTTTACAGTCAAATTACTTAATTTACGTTTTAAATTTTTTCTATTTAAATAATCTTTAATTACTATGCTTTTTAAAGGTAAATAAATCTAAGATCTCATATACTTTTTTATTTTTTTAATTTTAATGAATGGAATTTCCAAGGATCTAAACACTCTGATCATTTCGGTCCTAGAGCTAAAATTAGAGGGATGAATCTTTAGATAGCTATAAAAATTATAGAGCATGTTAGCTTATATTAAAAAAAAATATTTTTTTCCTTTTTTTTCAATTAAATTGATTATTATTTCAAGGAAAAAGGAAAATTTTATTGAGTCAACCCCATATTATAATTATCTTTTGAAAGAAACTATTTTATTTTAAGTTCGGCTAAATTTTTAGGAGAACAAATAATTTAGTTTTAAGATTTATTGTTAAAAAAGCATTTTTTAAACGACTAATAGGGACATCTATAAAAGCAAAAAGAAAAAGTTTATAAAAGCTGAAGAAATTCTTCGATATCGATCTTTCCATCTCCATTTTTGTCCACGGAATTAATCAAATGTTCTATGTCTTCATCACTCAAATGTAAATCAATACTTGAATAAATTTCGTTTAAAGCAGCTTTTAATTCATCTTTATTCAATTGGCCACTTTGATCTTTGTCCAATTTTCTAAATTGCTCCAAAACTTTTGCTTTATTTTCAGCATCCATTTTTATAAATCTTTTGATTTTTGATATTTTGACGATTCTTTTATTTTCTATTTTAATTTTTTTACATATTTTTAATGAATTCAGTTGCTAAAGAGACAAAACAAAACTTATTCACTTTCAAACGAAAATATTTATTTGTTTCAAAACAAAATTTCTCTTTGACGATATTTATTTGAGTTAATTAAACCAAAAAAACTCTTTTCTTTTGTAATGTTGAATTTTTAATTTTAAACAAAAATATTATTTCAGGGAAATGTTACAGCCAACTAATTTAAAAATAAATAAGACACATGCTAGATTTTTTTTTTAAAATAATCAACACTCAAAATTTTAAATTGATTACACAATGGTAATAAATTTTCGATTTCAGCTGAAAAAATTAATTCTAACATTTTCTTATTTTTAACTAAAGATTAGCTTTTCGCTTAAAATCTGCCTAAAGTTTTAACTATATCGAAAACCTAAGGCTATGTATAATAAGTTTAATGTTTGAATAATGACTAAAAAATTAACAAATAAAGTATTTTTACTGTTTTTTTTAATTTGTTGATGCTTCACAAAATTGAAGGAAAAAATTAAAATCATAGTTGTTATATTTAAAATATTTTTAGTTCAAAAGTAATTGAGTACTGAGAACTTAGAAATTATCTTAGTTAAGTTTTAATTGAATTGTTTACCTATGATAAATACTTAAGATTAAAAATAACTATTTTTTACTGAAAAACGACTTAGCTTTTGCTAAGAAATTAAAAAAAAATATTTAGATTTATTATGGAAATTAAACAAATTATGAAGCCTTGCTAAGTCTAAAAGGTAGCAACCATAGTAAAGGAGGAATTTTTCAAATTTTGACCGCCAACTAATGTCAAAAGAATAATGTAATATTTAATTGCAGTAACCAAGCAATCAGCAAATAAACTTGCGTTTTCTTATTAGGGAAAAAGCACAATTCAAATGCTAAACTAGTTAACTTCCCTGAGATTATGCAGCATAAAAATTATTAAGCTTTTTTTCTCATTAAAGCAAATCAATCATGTTAAGCTCTCGGAATAAAGTGAATTTCATGCCAAACTAAAATTGTCACAGTACATTAGAAGCAAATTTTTAGCTAAATTAAGTCTTCTTGTAAAGCATATGGGAATAAGGCATTTTTCAAATTTTGTTTTAAAGTAAGATTAATTAAATTTTTTCATGAAATTTTTTAATCTTTTAAACATGATCCTTTTAAAAAAATGTATTTAAAACGAAAAAATTGAGCAAAGAAAAAAATTTTTAAAAATAAAATTCTAGAAAAAGTTTCAATTAAATCAAAAAATTTTTATCAAAATCAGACATGTAGGCCAAAATTAATCAATTTTTAAAAAATAATAAAATATCATGTCTAGGATTTATCTTTTAGAATACTGAATTTAAAATTCTAAAAAAGTAAATATTTTGTAAATTTTGGAGATTATTCATTTGATATATTTATAAAGCTTGAATTTATTTCGAGAAAAATTAAAATCCTGATGTTCGAACCAAGACATTTAGTTACTAGGGTAGTTAATAGAAAATATTTTAAAAAAATAAACAATAATGTTAAAAAATTATTGCTTCATAAATAGGCATGCTAATTTTAAATGAAATTGTTTTGGAAATAAAAAAACAATGCCATTTTGTTCATTGAAGGTGTTAACGATGGCAATTAGTATCGAGGTATTGAAAACAATTTAAATATTACAGAATTTAAAGGAATCTGATTAAATAAACTAATTTTTCTGATTTGGTTATCACAATTTTATTTAAAATTAAAGTTAATGTCTTTTAGTTTTTATTTTGATTGTTGCTATTTTCTTTTCAGTATTTCAGCTGATTATTGAAAAATAAAAAGCTTGTTATTAAATTAGATCATTAAATTAGTCAAACAACATCTAGTTTCGAGAAATTTAAGGTTTAAAATATTGTACAAAATTTATTTAAAATAAAAAAAAAATTTTTTTTTTTCTTATAATTTCTTAATGGCTTGAGACTTATACACATTTTTTTTAGATAGCTATTCAAACCTAAGGCGTAATTTAATTTAAAAAATAATGAAACATGATTTTTTAAATTTAATCAAAAAAGCCTTTAAAATTATTAGACAAGAAAAAAATTTAATTTCGAACAATTGTCAAATAAAATAAGAAAATAAAAAAATTCAATTCACGCATTTATTAGATTCGAAGGAATCACTTGAATTTCAATTTGCTTAAGATTGTATAGAATGTACTTTAATTTACTTATATAAATTTTTGTTTTCTAAACCAAAACATTCAAATAAAAATAAGCATTTTTATTTTTTCAAAATTTATAAAATTTTACAATCAAATTCATTTATTTAAAAAAAAAATTTTAAATTATCAATTGACTCTATTTACATCCTTAATCACAAGTAGAAACATAAATTACAAGTTTTCTATTTTATATAAAAAACTTGGGACCAAGTAAAAAATTTTAATTAGTTTTAGTTTAAATTAGAAATTAGCTATTACATTTAATTTTGACCTTTAATTAATAGCTAATTAGTTTGTCTAGATTTTTATTTTTGATGTTGGCAGATACTTTGTTTAGAATTTATTCCAAAATAATAATTTTGCGCTTTACACATACAAATTTAATTTTATTTCCGGAATTTCATTTAGAAGTTTTTTCTAATTTAATGTTTTTTTTTGTTTTAAATACCTGTAAATTTGATACTCTAACATGAAAATAATAATTGCTAACAACATTCAAGCATTTATTTATTTTTTTGTTTACGTAAAACAATACACAATTTTATACTGTTCGAGATTTTTCCAAGAACCAGAGAATTTGTAAGTTTTCAAGAAGACTGAAAAAAATTCATTCATTTCAAAATTTCAATTATTATTGATGAATAAATTTATTTATATTTAGAATTTTTCAGTTACCATGTGTTTCTCTTAACAGATTTTATCGACATTGTACAAGTTAAATGTCGGATTTTGAAAATTTTTCAATTACTTGTCCTGAAATATATGAAATAAGTGTCTATTTAAGTTTTATTTAAATTGTTTAATTATCAAAATTTAAATCAAGTCTATGTAATATTTTTTTTCAGAGGTTAACTTAACTCAAGTTTAATCGCAGCAATTTTTTAATGAAATATAGGCTTAAAATTATGAAATAATTGAAATTTAGAATTAAAAAAATACAAAACAAATAAATTTTCGATATGTTTAAAAATCTAGGTTTATTTTATTTAAAAAAAATAACTGCACCTAAGCATTTATTTATGTCTAAAATAATGTAACCAAATAATTTGAATTTTAAATTAGACAATATTGGTTTGAAAACTTATTAAATAATAATAATAATATTCTACTAGGACAGATTAAATGTAGAGCAAGTTTTTACTTGCTATGAAAGCAATCATCAATTGGTAAAAATAAGGTTTAAATTTCTTCCTTTTCTCACTCTATGATCTTGAGGTTCTAATTAATAATAAAAAATCTTTTTTTTAAACAAATAAATTTTAACTGAATTTTTAGCTTTTTGATTTATATGTTACCAAAAGATTTTTAGCGATATATATAATAAGTAATTAAAAGTAATTATGATGTCTTACAATCAATTGATCAACTTTTAAAATTAAATAAAATATATGTAAATAGCAACCAAGTTTTTCTAGTTTACGCTTGATAATAAGGTAAAATATTTAAATAAAAAAGAATTTTTTGAACACCAAAAAATAACTTTTTAGGCTATTTTTTAAGCTTCTTTTTTTTTAATTTTAAAAAAGGGAATCACTACTTTCTAAATAGTTTATTGGTTTTTAAATGCTGGATAATTCTTTTCACAAGTTTAAATTTATTCATTTAAATAGATTTAATTTCGACTTATTTAAAATAGTTTTTTAATTGTAAGATTATTTAATTGCTTTGATTCAGTTCAAGCCAAAATGCAAAATTATCCCGTTCAAGCTGAAAATGAAAAAGTACTAAACTCATATGCTCAAGAGTATTTAAATACAGTGAAAGAGAACCGAAGTCAATACGGAAATTTTGTAGATAATAATCTTACATATGACCCGTATAAAGAACAAAAATCGGTATATAACGTTGTCTATGAAACTGATGCATACAATCCGTGGGGAAAACCAGGCGGCGGAGCACCAAAAGTTGACTCAACTGGCAACGTGAAGACCAAAATTGTGGGAACTCTTAAATGGAATTTAAGTATATATCAATTATTATTGTTGTAAATTTTTTGATTTATTTATTTTTAGATGGCGAAACTGAAGAAGATAGACTGAAAAGGTTATCGAATTCACAGAAAAATAACAGTAATGCTCTTTTATACAAGAAGAATTTTCATTCCCCTCAAAATTCACCAAGATTAGCTCAAAATGAAAATAGACAGTCAACCACTTATAACTACAACTACCGGGATCCTTATATAAATTCATCTCTACCTGGGTTCAAAAAAGTCTTACCTCCATTATCAAACTCACAGAATTTAACTCCCAGACAAGCTGAACAACAAGGTTTGTCAGCACAGTCGTTTGAAATGACAAAAATAGAACAGGAAGCTCAACAGAGAAATCTTCACAAAACTGTCAGACCAAAATTATTTCCAAAGCAAGGAGACAATGATTTTAATCGAATTAGTAATAAGCTTTTTGTTGATAATAAACCATCAATGGAATATCCAAATAATCCTTATTGGTTCGGTCGTACTGGACCAGGTACAAATTTACCAGAAAGCCAAAGATACTTGGGTGCTAATTCTGCACCTCTTGAAAATTTTCAATATTATGATGTTAGAAAGCGAAATTTATTAGACGCTTTGGAAAACAAAATCCCGAACAACTATCAATCATCATCTAATAATTTTGGTTCAAATTCTCAATTCGTCAATTAAAATACACAATTTAATTCAAAACTAATTTTTTTTAAATATCAAAGCTTTTAATATTCATGTAAAAAAATTGGCATCTTTTGATTATTATGTATTTTAAGTTTTAACATAATAATAAGATTAATTTTTAAGATCTATTGGCAATTGATGCGAATTTATCTTTAAAAATCAAAAGAAAAATTTTTTTGTTTTTAAGTTAATTATTTAAATAAAAAAGGATATTTAAAAAATCTCTTATTATAAGTCATTTGCTCAAGCTCTAAGCAATACAGGGTGTTCCGTTTAATTTGAAATAGTTTTATTTATTTAACACTAGAAAGCCCGAGGGGTTTTTTAGACCCCTTTTTGAAAATTTAAAATTTGAATATTATCTCAAATATATAAAGTTTTAAGAAATTACTCAAAAAAACTAAAAAAAAAATTGTAAAAATTTGTAAAATAAATTTTATTTTTTATTCTTGAAATTTTAATTTGAAATTTTTGTAATAAATCAGCCGGGCTTTCTAGTGTTAATCAATTAATATTTATTTAATTAATTTTTTATGAATGAACTTCACTTGTTCTATGTTTTATCCGTCCTTTTCTACAACCGTTCTAAGCCGTCTTTTCCAGCTCGAAAAAGTTTTTTCGATCATTTTGATATCGACTTTCGACCACTCTTCCTGAGAAATTTTCCAAATCCCATCTAAAGTTCTCGCTCTTCTTTTTCCCAATCTTTGTTTTAAGTAGCCAAAGCCAAAAAAGCCAAGCGGGCTAGCGTCAATAGTTTTGACTGGTATGTCCTCTTTGTCGATACATGAAATGCCTAGCTCTGGCATCATCTTCTCAAGATATCGTGCTGTCAAATCAGAGGTATGACTTTAAGCTTTATCATGGTGAAAAAAAACTTTGTCCATCTCGTTTCGATAAAGCTTCGGTAGATGCTCGGTAAATATTGGTTTTAATACATAGTCGACATAAAACTGTGCATTAATTTTTACTTCACTCCGCACTCAATGGTATGGTTCCTTTACCAATCAAAATTCCAACAACCATGAGGCCTTTTTTAAAACTTTTATCTTTTTCAAAGACCCAAATTTCAGGTACTGCTTCACCTCGATTAACATAGCAAATTCGACTTTCCATATTTGAATCATCTAGATAAATCAGTGCTTCTTCATCCAAAGTTACCGCATACTTCCACCTATCACCTACCAGATATTTTTCGTAAAGCTTTCGGCAATTGGTCTTCCAGTTTTTTTTGTTTTCTTCGCTAAGTTTGTGAACTTTGGTCTAATTTTTTGTTTCAAGATATAAGCTTGATGAATCACCTTGCTTATTGTTGCCAGGCCTAATCCTGTTTTATTTTGAATATCGCAATAAGACATTGGATTTCTTTTTGTCACTAAACTTTGCCATACTAGGTGTTTATTTGGTTGGGGGTCTTCGGACTTTTGGTTTTTCTTCGCCGTTACTTAACGCCTGCCGCTTGATATCAATATTTATATAAAAATTTAATTGTTTATTAATTCTTATTTCGATTTGTAATATTGTATTAATAATTGTATTAATGTAATATTATTTAAATAAATAAAATAAAACAAGAATAAAAATTTTCCTTTTAAATCTAATTGAACAGCAATCTTGTGAATTTACAATGCACATAAAATTTAAAGTCAAACAACTTTCTCAAAAATTTATTAATTAATAACAAAAAAAAATATTGAATATTGAATTCAAAAAGGTATTGTTTTAATTTCAATTCTTTTACTTTCGTATTCAAATAATTTTAAGAAGTTAATGGTCATATTCAGTAACTTTTGTTTTTTAGACAAAATTCTTAGCATCTTAATAAATATCATAATCTAACCGCATTATTATTTATTTATTTATTAATGCATCTGGAACGAGCCGGACCTCCTTAACTAATTGTCAAAATCTAATTATTTTTTTTTTGTTTTTTTTGTTATTTTTATGTTTTAATATGTTTTATTAAATTAGCATATGTTTTAATTTGCATAAAACATAATATGTTTTATAAGTTTTAGTTTTATAGTATTTCACATAAGTTAAAAAGTCATTATTCAAAACAGTTTTAGTTTTTAACCAGAGGCAACAATATTAGGTACTTAATTTCCAGTTATCATTGTTTACAGTTACGATTCTGATTTCATCAAAATCTTGCTAAAATTTTTCCATTCTTCTCATGTTAAATAAGAATCGTTACCACTGTTTACCAAATACAAGTCTTTAATTTAATTCTTGCCAAGTTTCATTCTCATTTGAGATCTAACTTAGAAAATATGAGAAATCTTCACATTATTCTAGTTTTAATCTCATTAGAGATCTCATCGAGGTCTAAAATAGAAAAATTATTTGTTAATTTATGTATTGAGATCTTATTTAGAAAAAATCAAAATTTCTTAACTAATTTTGACCTCATTCTCACTAAGGATCATTAAAAGATCTAAATGAGAAAAATTTTGCTGTCAGATGATTATATGAGATTAAAATTTGAAAATATTCTTTTCACCTAAATTTTTGTTTATTTCAATCTTTTGTTGAGTAACATTGTAGATAAGATCCTCCAAAGTTTTTTATTTATTGAAGAAATTTATATAAAATTATAGAAAAAAGGCTAAGAAAAGCTTTAATTTCTGAATATGCAAAAAATAATTGAAATTTTTTTAATTTTTCAACATGTAAATTTACATGTTTTTTTTTCAGTTTGATAAATAAATTTTTGATTATATCTTCGACTTTTTTCTTCTTTTTATTTTTTTAAATTTACATCTTGGCCTTTACTGAATAACTGAAAATTCAATTGTAAAATTATAGATTAAATTTATGTCAACATATCTAATCGAGGAAGAATAATATTTTTTCATCAATGATCATTAGAACTTAAGGCTTAAACATTTTTGGTATTTCTAATTTGAGTTTTTTGTAACTCTTTGTGCTAAATAGATTGTGTATTTGCTTTTTTAACATTATTATTGTTATTTTTTTTAAATTTAGAAATGAAAACCAAAATTCTAAATCAAATTCAAATGAAAATAAATAAATTTGAAAATTTTTGTTAAATTTTTTCAAAAACAAAGCATTTAAAATCGCGTATAATATATTTTAATAACTAAAATATGTAATCAAATAACTAAAATACTGAATTTGGAACTAAATAAAAACAT
>VANL01000516.1:0-30969 GCA_006352455.1 Brachionus sp. 'Tiscar' | reverse complement strand
TCACAAATTCAAATTTGTGACGATTTGATTTTGTGACATAAATTCAGTGTTCCCCAGGCGTGTCACAAAATCGAGGATAGACTGTATTAAAATTATTTAATTTTTGTTGCAAAATATGGGTTTTGTGAAATTTAGTACAATAGAACAGAACAAAAAGTAAAAAAATCTTATAACTTTTTTACAAAAAGTTAAAAATTAGTTCTGTAAATGCAACATTAAAATTTGCATTCACTAGCAAAGTCTGCTAATGACGTGAAAAATATCTAAAAAATTGAAATTTTGCATAGTTTTACAAGATTATCGTCAATAATGCAGCTATCAATGTTGCACTGTGTTGCATTTACAGAACTAATTTTTAACTTTTTGTAAAAAAGTTATAAGATTTTTTTACTTTTTGTTCTGTTCTATTGTACTAAATTTCACAAAACCCATATTTTGCAACAAAAATTAAATAATTTTAATATTTTTTAATTTCAGATTTCTGCTTGAAAAAAAATTATTAAATTTATTTAACTAATAACAAAAAAGAAAAGATGCAACATAAAGAGCTTATTTTTATTTAATTAAATTAAAATAAAAATAAAAAGAAAAATAACACAAAAAAAACCCTCCGGTTTTTGAGTGTAAAAAAAATTATCAAATTTGTAAATTTTTATTAATACAAATAAAATATTAATCTACTTCTAGCAAATTTAAAATTAACTGAAAACGAATACCTGTTGATATAAAATCAATCCTAAGATTTTTTTATTCAATTAGATAAACCGTAATAAGAGTAAATAATGCAATTTTTATATTCCAATTTTTAAATAAAAATTAATCAGACAAAAAAAGGAAAGAAATTCGATGCTTTTGGTCTTAAGAAGAAAAGACAAGCAAATTTTGAGACTTTTCTTTTTAGAATTAAAAAATATGCTTAAACTCAAAATTCCAAAATTTAAAGAATAAAAATAATAAAAATTTTTTTCTCTATTTAGAATGTTCTGAAATTTAGTGATCTTGTCAAAGACGTACTTGTTCCAGTCAGCTCGGAAGCACATATGAACACAGGTTCGAAAATTCCAAAATCAGCATCGGTCAATTCCAACATTAACCTAAAGATTACTTTCGACGAGCTCGAAAACCACAATTTAGCCTTGCTTAACAACTTACAGCAAAAGTAATTTTTTTTGTTTCTTTTATTGAAGAAAAAAATAAAACATCATTTAAATTATTTACAGTAATTATTCGCTAATGAGCGAAAGCTTTCCACCATTGGACATATTTTCGCCAGACGACGATCAAACGATTAGGCGAATAATCGACTATTTGGAGGAATTTCAGCGGCGGCGTGACGCACTCATCCACGAAACAGATTTGATAAAGCAGCAATTTTATGGTAAATTGCGCGAAATAAACGATGAACTTGAACGTCTCAAAGACGAGCGAAACGAGTATAAAAATCGCCTTGAAAGCAAGGAAAAAGAACAATTAAAATTTGACAACAAAATAAAAGCATTGGAGAAAATAATTAACTCTAACAGTTCGTATCAGCGCACTCCATTGACTCATATGAGCAATAATCACAGTTCAAGGAATGCAATGAATACGCCAAACACTGGGTTTATGTCCAGCTGCAGCTCGACAAACAACAGTGGAAGCACTCAAATATCAGAAAGGCCTATTTCTACATCTAGTGTTCAAAGCAGCAGTGTAGGCAGTACAGTGAGCGAAACTCCGGTTCGGACTAGAATTGCCAATGTTAACTCGGCAATTAAATCCACCTCTTCAAGCTCTCAGACTCCGTCGACAGGACGCGTAGTTGGCTCCATCCTCAATTCAGCTGCCTATAACAGATATCAAACACCAGCTAAGTCTAAAGAAGGCGTTCCGGTAGCAAATAGACGTGCTGCGCGCAGGTCCAAATCAGCCGAGATGTGGTTGGATCACAAGCCGCCAACAGTGTCCAAAACTGACACTGTTCTCCAGCCTAAAATGCATCGGAAAAAATCTGTGAGTAAGCTAGAATTGCACGATGCCAAAAAGTCATCCAAGTATGTGCTAACTCATCAGCAACAGGACGAAAATGGAGAAATTCGAACCAATTTGATTAAGGGCGATATAATTAGGTCTCCGTCTGGCGGCGCCAATATCATATTCACGGACATTGAGACTTTGGAAACAAGACAGCAAGAGATCGGTCGGCCTTTGAAAAGACCGTACGACTGTGACAATCCAGTCGAAGACCGCCATTTAATCGAAGAAAGGTGTTCAATAGCTATAGAGGGACATTCGAGTTTTACAAAAACAAGAAACGTGTCCAATGTTTAAGACTGCTGTTTTGTGCACAGTTGTTTTTGTTTTATTTTAGGCGTTTTAGTTGTTATAGCTTGACACCTTTCTTTTCTTACATTCTCATATATATATATTTTTTTTTACGAATAGAGTAATTTTTGTATCAAATAATTAATATTCAAAATGATATGTAAAATTTTTTAAATTTTAAAAATTAATTAATCAAAAATTTTTAGACTAATTGAAAATTTTTTTGAATTTAAACATTGTTTCAGATAAAAAATTAATAATTTGACTATTTTGAAGGCTAAACAAAAAAAACCTTTTTGATCTGTATAAATAAAGTGTCTGTGATTTTATGCATTTAATTATTTATCTTAATCTTAATCATCAAATCCCGATAATTAGCAATTTGACAGGACCTATTCAAAATCGAGACTCAAAAATACTCTTTAAAAGAATTTTCATTTTTAGATTACAAAATTTCGCCCTTTTTTTATTTTAAAATTTTAATTGTTCTTTTTGTACATACTAAAATAAAACATTTTTTTTTGTTTAGTTATTTTGTACATTTTTAATTTTAACAAAATATTTTGATAAAATCCCTATTCTCTAAAAAAAAATAATTATTGCAGGTATTATTATTAAATGGGTATTTATATTAATTATTTGGGTGTAAAAATAAATATTTTTTGGCTATTTATTTTTTGTCAAAATTATTAAAAAAAAAATAAAAACTCGATACATAAAAATTATTGTCGAGTATTATAAAAATTATTAAAAAATTATTCTCTAATAAATACTTTTTTTGCTAAGGTAGGTCTGCCTCTCTTTCTTTTTTGTCCGATTGGTACTGATTTAGATATTAATGGAGGACTGACTTGTTTATATAATAGCCATATCAACAACATGCTTGCATATACATGTTTACTCTTTAAGAAAACTAGGACAAGTGCATTTAGCCTGTTTCCAATCTTGACAATTGTCTCAATCAAGACACCATATATTAAATGACTTCACAAAATGATCAAAAGCCGTGAATTTTCCAGATCGATAAAGCTTAAATTCAGAATCTGTAGTCTTATTAAAATCATCTGATAGAATATAAAACTTATCATCAAGTATCTTAATTTCTTTAGATCCTTTAGCCCATTGGTAAGATTTGATGCACAAATTAAAGGAAATAGTTGGTTCTAAAATAAAATTAATGCATCGCGATCAAACGACCATTCATATACAATTTCAATTGCTAACTGTAGGAACTGGCTTAAGGGTAACCTATTTCGAAATGTTTTTTGATTCTTAATAACTCTATTAGTAGCTTCTAATGCATTATTTGTAATTGGAACAGATAGATGTGCACCATAAAACCATCCTGAATGCAAATTAATTCATTCCTTAAAAAAATAATCGAAAAAATCGTTGATGGATGAATTAGTCTCAATGTTTTTTTCCATTTTCTTAAAAGTAATTTCCAATGCTTTTTTCTGCGTCATCGGCGCTGTCAAATGTTTGAATAATTTGACTTTTCTAAGACGACCTCTTCCTTTCTTGTGTGTATTTTCATTTGAGCTGTTGCTTGGAACAGCCTGCATGGATTAAGTATTACTTGGATTTGATTCAACGCTATTGAAAACATTTGAAATAGGTGT
Source organism: Brachionus sp. 'Tiscar' (assembly GCA_006352455.1). NCBI lineage: Eukaryota > Metazoa > Rotifera > Eurotatoria > Ploima > Brachionidae > Brachionus > Brachionus sp. 'Tiscar'. Next base: position 27,043 of record VANL01000516.1, on the reverse strand, counting down.
ATCAATTTGAACTAGATGGTATTTGAAATAATTCTCGAATTTTGCTGGTAAAGATATCTTTCGACGTCCTACTAAAGCATTTTTTTCAATTTTTAAATCAACAGAAGTAATTCCATTCCATTCCAATCACAAGTTTACACATCAAATTTTTAAGCAAATACTGACACGAACATTTACTTAGTTGCCAACAGTTTATTTATTTCAATAATTTTATGAGAATTACTCCATTTAAAGAACTTTTAGTCCAATTTGTGGTATTCAAATATGATCGACAGCTTTATTTAAAAGCTTCGATTTCACATTCAATGTCTTTGTGCTTAATATGAAACCATACACTATCACTATGGTACATTCTTGTTTCATTTTTACAATTCTTTTCTTTGATTCGCACCAGTTAAAGATGTAAATGATGATTCATCAGATTCAATTATTTGATTCATTTTTTTAATTTTTTGTGATAAATTTTTAGTCGAAACATCATTTTTTAGAATTTATAGTATAAAAGTTAAAAAAATTTAACACTTATAAATAAATTTTGTGAAATTAGTTACTAAGTAAGTTAATACTCATCAAACTTGAATAAACCTTTCTTACCAAAAAGAAATTTTTTAATTCTATAGAGTATTTTTAAAAAGTTCAAAAAGTATATTCCTAGTTTTTTTTTTGTTATTTTTATTAGATGTATGACATTATTCGAAATTCTCGCTGTCTAGTCCTGTTTGATTGCTTTTAAAAATTAATATTAACTTTTTTGAATTTTTGCTGGTCATTCTTTAAAAAAAAATTAAAATTCGTTTAAAAATTATGCTATGCAAATAAATTGTCCAAAAATTCAGGATTTGGTGAAATCAGTGTTGAGTATCGTGAGTGGCGACCATTAGACCGCCAAAAAATGGTGTTGGCCGGATGTGAAAACAAAAATCTTAAAAATTTTCAATATGAAAATTTATTAGAGAAAATAATTGAGTGTAAGAAAAATTATTTATTTTTAAAGAAAAAAAAATTTTTCCTCTTGGCCATAAAACGGCCAACATCAACTTTTGACAGTCTAATGGCCGCAACACACGGTACCCAAAAGTAAAATCAGTGACCGAAATTTTGGGGATAATGGCATTAATTAAGTCAAACGCGTTGACAACTCGCCAAGCATGCCATAAGTTTTCCAAATGATGAATTTTTGGTTAATGTTAAAAGGAAAAATGTATGAAGGCAGCTAACTAGCTAAAACCATCGAACAAAAGCGCTATAGAAAAAAGTGTTCTATGACTACATTTTGATGGTTCTTTTCGCCGACTTGCCAACGTGGATCGGCGACATGGGCCATCTGAAAATTCCACAAAATATTAACCTATTCAGCTGAAATTTAAAGCTTGAAAATTTTTTCTTCACTTTAAAATTCATGCTATTATTGCTGGATAAATTATTTTGACAGATCTTCATAAAAGTATAAATAGAAACTATTCTACAAGCTGACATCTTCTCAAAAAAATTTTAAAAATTAAATAGTAAAACTTAATTTTTAATACAAGTTTTACACAATTTATATAAGATTCAATTTTAGTCTAAAATTAAAAGGGCCTTTGTCGTAAATGACACTCGTATTTTTTTTACTATTGAAAAATACGATGCGGAATGGTAATCAAGACATTTCGAAGGCATAATTTTTATCTGAAATAAGAGGATGCAGTTTTTTCCATGAGTTTTCATGGATATTATGACGCACCTCAGAAAAGCAATCAATTTAAAAAAAACAATCAGACTTTTTTTAAGTAAGAATACGAAAAAAATTTAAATTTTCAAAATCACTGAATCATAATTTTAATAAATGTTCTTGTCATTTTAAATTAGAATGTATTAAAATAATATATTGACGTTAACAAACTAAAATGCTTGAGTAATTGAGAAAATTTTTCATTTTTGGATATATAAATAGTGATAAATTAATTATTATTTAAAAGTAAAAAAAAATGAGTTTTTATAACTACGGATATCCAAATTACGGCTACGGAGGCTTTGGAGGATACAGCGGCTACCATGGCTACTATAATGGAGGGTACAATAATTTTGGCCATCATTTCGGACGTCACAATAAGCACCATCATTATCATGGATACTCTTCATAAATTTTTTTTCATTTTAATTTTATTTTAGCTGTTTAGGAAAAATTGAATAAAAAAAGCTTTTTAAATTTTTAAATTTTTATTTTGGTATTGAAGTTAAAAGGCTGTTCAGAGGTTAATAGAGGCTAACAAAATAACAATAAATTTAAGTTGTAAATCCAGTTGCTTTTTGATTGATAACTGGTAGAAGAATTGTATTTTCCTTTGTTGATAGTTCTTTTTGAGGCGATATTTTTGTGTCATCTAAAAAAGGAAATAATTATTTATCTTAATACTTTTGTTTGGTTTGTTTTTGTTTAATTTTTTATTAATGAGACCAATGCCAACTTTTGAAGACCACCAACAACAACAAATTTTCTTGCTTAACCTAACTCCTTTAGTATAAGAGTGAATTAGCTTTTAAAGTTAAATTTTTGTTAAACTTAATATGCTTTTGAGAATTTAATAAAAAAAATTTAATATAAAGTTCAAATTTTTGGATAAATAATTTTATTAATTTAGCTTTGAAAAATTTAATCAAGTAAGTTTTAAATCGACTATAACTGAAATTTATTGATATTTTAACATGCACTAAAATTCGATAGATTTTGATAAATGATAAATTGAAAATTTACTTCTGCTTTGATAGTATTGTTTGTATATTTCATTTGGTAGTAGTGACCTATAGGCTGATTTAAGCTGATCATATTGCATATTGTGTTTTTCGTTTTTTAAACGTAAATCATTATTACTTGGAGTTTCATTTAATCGCATAAAATTCTCATCACTTAAAAATAAAAATAAAAAATAACTATTCAATTCAAATTAAAAATGTTCTATTTTACCTGATTTTTAGATATTTGTTCTCAGTAAATTTGTTAACTTTTTCAAATGACTTTGAATTGTGTGCATGATTTTTTTTCTTGAATGATACCAAAGTCTATTTACATTTATATTTTAAACTTCAAGTTATTTAAGAGGGGTTTTTAGGTTAAATATTAAAAGATTACATGAGATCTCTTATTATTTTTTTTAAACTCTTCGGATATTTCGATAGCTATTACTTCAAGGAGTTTTTCAAGTTCTTTAAGGCTTTTACAGTTTTTTTTAATATCAAAATTGTACTGATTGATCAATAAACTGTTTAGTTCAAAGTCGATGATTATCTAAATAAATTTTAATGTCATAAAAATCAAAAGTAATATATTCTTGGACTTACGTCTCGATTGTTTATTCTACAACGTCTAATTTCATACAACGACTTGAGTATCAAACGCTGCTGGTCAAACAAACTTCCGTAGTTTTTTTTTCCAGTCAAGTATGGTTTAAAATCGTTTGGTTTGATTACCAAACGAACAGTGCCGTCATCATTTGAGCAAGAGCCGTTTCGGTTCAAATTTGAGCTTTCTTTTTTGCTTAAAATTAGCTTATCTTCAGACGTTGGATATTTGAATTCTGTAACTTAGTTTAAAAAAAATTAGCTTTTCTCATTTGCCTATTTAAACTTCAAATAACAAAATTAATTTAACACTGGCGCTTTATGCTTCTTTTCTTTATTTTTAGTTAAATAAATTTTATCATTTTTTAAATTTTTTTTCAGCCAGAAACTTAAAATTTAAAAATATTTAAACTCATTAATTTTTATTGCAAAATATGCTTTTTTTCATGCAAAAAAAAGTTAAAAGACAAAGTAACACAAAGGGTGGAAAAAATCCCCCTTAGTTTTGAGTGTTAATTTTAGCATTATCAATTTTTAAATGAAGTTTATTTAATTTTTTTGTGAAAATAATATTTTTGGCAAATAAAATAAAAATAACAAAATGATAAATCAATACCGTTCTGATTTGCAATAAAGCCCAGGTATTAAAAGTGAGCATTGTTACTTAAAATAAAAATTAAATTCCTAGTCCTTATTTTGATGTTTTTTATAATTATTTTTGACGCGTTAATATTTCTTGGTAGCTAATAGTATTATTTTAATAAAGTCAATTGTTTATTTTATTAGTTTAGTAAATAATTTTCAATATGACAGAAGCATACTGTGTCGCTTTTATGTACAAAGTTGTCATTGACTTAATTTAATTTTAGAAAGAAAAAAAAACTAACTTTTTCTCTTATATAATTCTAAACAGTTTAGTTTATACATGATTTTTTGGTTTTTTCTATCTAATTTTTCATCTATCTAACATCTATAATTTTCTTAAATATGTAAAATACAAAAAAATAACTTAAAATAAAACTAAATCACCCTTCTCTCTTCTTTTCTTTCTTCTTATTTTATTTTATTTTACTTATTTAAACTATTAAATTTTATAAATCAAAACATTCAATTTATATTAAAATTTTATTTTTTTTATTTCTTAAATAAATGAGTGTTTCCACCATGTTCGCATGAAAGACTAATGTCTGCTCTGGGCACATTGAAATTGAAAAAAATTTCTAATGAGAACAGACTAAATTTTTTGATATATTTTATATTTATTGATAAGGATGCAATAGCCGAAAACAATAGCCATCTGAAAATATTACTTAAGTCTTAAAATTTTAGTGTTTTAAGTAAAATTGAATTTAGTCTAAATTACTAAGAGATAAATATTCTCAGTTTTTACCATTTTTTAGAGGAGAGAATTTTGTATTAAATAATTCTTTATTTAATAATAGAATAATTCAATATTTCAAAATTATTTCAAAAACTAAAAAGAGATTTTTAGATTAGTTATCTGAGAGGCTCGATAACTTAGTAATGGTAATTGTTCAAAAAAAGACATATATCTAGATTTGTTCCATATTGGCTAAGCTTTCGTTTTGAGACTGAAAAATTTATTTGATACATCGGACTTTTGTCATGTTATATCAACATTGGATACATTTTTTGTAATTCAAGGAAAAAAAATTCAAATAGCCAATTCAAATATAATTTTTTTAAAAAAAAATCTAACCTTAATTTTTTTCTTTTTAAAACTAAATTGTACATATGAGGAATGAATTTAAGAAAAATTTATTTAAGTGTATTTAGAAATTAAAATAGTTATGACATCGCGCAAGTGTTCAAAAATCAGAAATTAAACCTATTTTAAAGTGTTTTAAAATTCTAGTTTTTTAAATTTTAATTTCTTTAATATTGAATAATTACTTTTTAAACTGTTTCTATCAGGAGAAGATGAGTTGTCAGGTATATCCAACGCATTTTTTTTCAATTTAGTTGTAATTTTTTCATTAGTTTTATTTTTTTTATTGTTTTTGACAACCATCTGTTTTCTTTTGCTTCGGTCAATGATATCAGGCAAATTAGCATGTTTGGAATTGAAAAATTCTTTTCTCTTATTTTCATAAACACCATCATTCTGATCGTAATCATTTTCATCATTATCATCATCATTAAAATTATTTTTTAAAATTATTTTTCTATCATTTGATTTGTAATCTTTTAGATCGTTTAAGTCTTCTCTAAATTTGCTAATTTTTTTTGACGATTCATCAAAAACTTTTGAAATTTTTTCATCCCCATTTCCATTATCTGAATTGCATTCAACTTCTCTTTTCTTATTAATTGATTTTAATTTAGTACGATTTAGTTTAAATACTGGACTCTTCTTATCGTTCACTGATTCATTAGTGTAAATTTCTTCATTTTTTTTCTCAAAATTTTTTTTATTAGCTTCGTTTAATTCAATTTTATCATCATCTCTATCTTTAATTAAAAGTGATTCATCCTTAATTTTAATATTATTCTCATCTAAATCAGTTATGTCAGCATCAGCGTCACTATCTGCAAAATCCAGGCTTTTATTATTTTCTTTATTTAAAACTAAATTGATGTTATTCTCATTTTCATTTGTTTTTTTCAATTTTTTGTCATAGACCTCGGTCAATGTGTCAATTTTTTTCTTCGTCTTTTCATTCCTTTTCTCGTGTAACTCCTGCAGTCTTTTCTTTCTATTTTCTTTGACTTCCTCAATTTTATTTCCTTTTGAATTTGTTTGAATAAGAGTCTTTTCCGAATCATAAATGGGAACAACATTGTCGCTTCTTCTTTTAGTTTTTTCCATTTTTCTTTCATTTTTGCCTGGTTTTGGTATTGCATTTTTTTGTGTCTGACTTTGATTATGATCAATATCATTTTTGTTCTTTTGATCAGATTTGGCTTGTTTATTCAAGTTAACAATTTGGTTTTTACTTGACTTTTTGGTTTCTTTTTCAGTACCGGAATCATTTTCATAATCAACCAAATTGAGTTTTTCATTTTCAATTATATTTCTAAAATTCTTTTTAATATCGTCAGAATTTTTCTCCGCCACTTCATTACCAATTAGACCACCAATGGATTTTAGATACTTGGCAACTTCTTTGGCATTTTTTAATACTGCAATGTCATAAGAAGTCATAAAAGAGTTCTTTTTAAAAAAAAAAATTTAGAAAACATTTAAATTTTTTTAAATTTGACTAACCGAAGATGTTTTCATAAGGCAGTTAATTTCGAGACCGTCAGCGATCAATCGTTTGCATAGTTTTAGATCGTTGTCGGCTGCAGCTAGATGTAGCAGTGTGCGGCCATCATAAATATTAGATGACTTTGATGCTTTTTTATTTTTAATTACGCCCATTAAATAGTAAACACATTCTTAAATTTTTAATTTTTTTATTAGCAAATATAATGAATCATTTAAAAATTTTGCAATTTTTTAATTATTGATAAGCTTTTTTTTTAAAGCAAATATTCCTGTTTATTTAATGATTTTGCAGATAAGAAATAAGTAGTTGCATAAATAAATGGTCTTTTATTACTTTTTTTAAAAATTAAATTTTGTTCAAGTAGCATTAATGAATAATTTGATTTTGTTTTTTTGCTAATCAGCAAATTTTCACTTGTTTTAAATTTTTTCCATAAAAATCCAATAATCATAGAAATCAAAAAACCTTGACGCTGAATCTTAACAAATTAATACTAAAAAGTACGGCAAGTTAATTTAAAAAATTTAAAAAAAAATAAAATTTAACTTATTTAAAAAATAAAAAAAATTTTGAAGTATTTTAACTTTAAATTTAAAAAAAAAAGGGTTTTAAAAATCCCTCGAGTTTTGTAGTGTTAATAATAATAAAAAAATTATCAAAAATATTTTTGAAAATTCAACAATGCATATTTTAGATTAAGATTGAATTTCACAATAATTTTTTTTGAGAAAAATTTTCCAAAAATTAAATAAAGATGCAAAGAACTAAGTCGAACATAAGAAAAAAAAAATTTGTTTTTAAATTGATTTTTTAAAATTAAGTCTTTAACTGATTCTCAAATATTCACCAGTCGGCTCAAATATTTTTATTGACTAAATAAATTTTTTTTTTTTTAAATTTTTTTAAATGCCATACATATTGTATAATAAAAGCTTAGCAACAAATTTTATTTATTCTGATAATTTAAATAAAAAAACCCACGCACCTCAGAATGGATCAAAGTCCTTCCATTCAGCATAGAGATTAATAATAATAATATAAAACTTAATTTTGATTTATTTTAATATTTATTATAAGATTTTTTTTTTATTTTGAATTTTTTTTTTCTTAAAAATTTTTTAATTCAACTAAAACCTTAAGCTAATTTGACTTACTTAAATATTTAACACAAAATAGATATTTTTTTGACAAATTGTTGAATTATTTTAAAGATTAATTGCTAAAAAAATAATTTGAAATTATAAAAAACCCATTAATAAATGAATAAATCAACTTACCCATTTGTTTGTTGTAGTAGGCTTCATGGATAGGAAAGTCTCCTCGACGGTTTCTCAGCCAAATGTCAGAATTGTGTCGACAAAGAACTTTAAGGCACTTAAGTTGACCTTTTGCGGCAGCACAGTGATAAGCCCTTTTATTCAATCAATAATTATAAGCTTAATTAAATAAAACTAGGCTCTTACGTTCTTCCTTTACAATCTTGAACGTGCAGATTACTGCCGTAATTTAACAAAAAGTTACATGCATTCATTTGTCCTAGTGTTGCTGCATAAAAAATTGGCGTACAATTATTATTGTCCATTATGTCAACAGATGTCTTGCACTGTTCAATTAAAATCTTCATGCATTCCAAATGACCACGACTTGCAGCACAATGTAGAGCTATTATTGAGCCAAAATAATTTTAAATTTATAAAAAAAAATTTTCAATTACCGGTTAGACCATCTTTTTCATGTTTATTCGGGTCTGAACCAGCCGCAAAAAGCTCTAACAAAGCCTCACTGCTACCTAATTATTTTTAAAATTTAATTCCTATAATATGCTGAGAGTCAACTCTTACCACTACTAGCAGCCCAAATAATGGCGTTTCGCTGGTCAAAGTCCTCCACATCTATTTTGACTTTCTGATCAATTAACTTTTTTAAAATTAACAAGCTGTTCGATTGATTACGGCTAATTGACTCATCCCAAATGTCTATTTGTCCGCACATTTGAGCAGCATAGTGAATTGGATATGCACCATGAATATCAGCGGTCTCAGGGTCGGTATTTTTCTCGAGCAAAAAGTCTAATATTTCTTCATGACCACAGACTACACTCCAATGAATGGCTGAATGCATTTCTCCATCGGATATGTTCACGTCTGCTCCCATTTCAACTAGATACTTGACAACTGTCAAATTTCCGCATATTACAGCTAAATGCAGACACGAATAGCCGTCTTTATCTTGATGATTTATTTGAGCATTGTAAGATAGCAACAGCTCTATACATTTTGTTTCTATGTTCTCAGCACAATAAAGTAACGCGGTTCGGTCATTCGAGTCTTTGGTGTCAACAGCAGCACCTTTGGACAACATTGATTTTACGTCATCTGGGTTATTATTTTGACATGCCAGCATCAATGGTGTTATTTCAATGGTCGGTATCGATGTCATCTGAAATAAAAAAAATCTAAAATCTGGATATTAGTCTAATTGTTGAAAAAAAAAAGGCTAAAAATATTTTTTTCACAGTAAAAATTTTTTTTTATTTATTTAAAACTGCATTAAAATTAAATATTTGAAGATTTTTAAAGGCAAATAATAATATTAGTTGCTATGCAAGTGATAAACAGTGATAATCGATGGATTTATTTAAATTTAAAAAATTATGATGTAGTGTGACATTTATTTTTTAAAATACTTCCATAATTCGATTTATTTGTGTTTTGTTTGTGCTTATTTCTTCTTTTTTTCTATTTTTTTAATCTTGTAACTCTGGAAACAAACACATTATTAGCTAAGCTTCCATGAATTATAAGGAACCAAATAAGAGAAATATAGATTTTTTTTGTTAACTGTTTGCTACAGAAACAAGAGCTGACAAATTCTTTATGTTCACTCAGCTGAAAGAATTAGAAAGGAAATTTGAAAAAATATTAATCCTAAATGCTTTACATTTTATCCCAAAATTGACATATGGACTGTCGCCGTTTTCATTCCATACTTTTTTTAATTTTTTTTTATGTAGAAACGGAAACAATTTTAATTTAGAAAATTTTTAAAATTATTTCATTCGAAAAAATTTGTTGACAAAGTTCTAAAAAAATTTAAAAAAATTTTACACTGAGAATATTGAATTTTTGGTCTTCTAAAATAGATGAAATTTCTCAGCTATATATGAATTGATTACTCTTAGTAACAAATTTTCTATTTGACCCAAGTTATTTAATCTAAAATAATTATTTTTTGCAAAAGACATTTAAAATTTTGTTTAATTTAAATCAATAAAATGAAAAAAAAAACTCGATTTACGGTAACCAAGATGAAACTAGCTAAAATAATTGCGACTTTCCGACTAGCAGAGCGTGAGCTCCATTTATTTGAATTAAAATATTTTATATTTTTCGTGCTAGGTCTTTTTATCTATTCAATGTTCTGTTTAAAACACATAAATATTCTTGATTGTCTATCAGAAGAAAAAAAATTTCCTTTTCGTTTCAGCTATTAAGCGAAACAAAATTAAATGAAAGCCCATCAAATTTCATTAGAATGAAAAATATCTAATTTAATATAAATAAAATTAATTAAATAAAATACATGATTAGTTTTTTAAAGCTGGTTTTTATTTAAAAATAAATTGATCGCGTTTACACAATTAGAAATCAATTTGAAATCAAAATAATCGCTAATAAAGAATATGGATTTAAACTTTACTTTTCATAGATCAATTTAAAAAAAAAAATTCAACACTTTTTTTTTTTTCTTTTTCTGCATTAAATTGAAGCATTGAAAAATTATTTTGATAATTGATTTTTAAAGTTAAAATTTTTACTCTTAAAAAATAACATCTAAGCGACAGTGACAAATATGCAAAGCTGAATATAGTTTTTCAACATTTCATTTTATCAGCAAAGTATAAAGAAAACAAAATTATTAATTTTTGAAAAAAAAGGCATTTTTTTTTAATTGTTCAATAAATATTGAAGGAATTTTCAAATTAATTGGATATGATGATCAAATTTAGCAAGACTCAAAAAATTTTGAAAATAATTGAATTCATTCTTTTATTTACAGTGAAAGACCTAAACTATGAATAACGATTATCAAAGTTCAATTGGACATCGATGGATGGAGAGCTTATTTTTCATTAAACTGGTTTAATGTTCAAAATAGTTAAAGTCCAGTGCTCGTAGACATGAATTCTCATTAAAGTAGCTGAAGCTGAAGTTTCGCTTTTTTACCAACAGTGTGATTATCTTATGGAACAAGTTCACTCTAAAGCTGTGTTTAAGAACAAGTTGAACAAAATTAGCTACAAGTTTAAATTTTATGAAATAGCATTTTTAGATAGAATTGGAATATTCCACAAAATATGGAAAATTTAATTATAAAATTTGATTGCAGAAGCATATTTCAATTTTAGACATTTAATGTTTGATTAAATTTTTTATATCTGTCAAATTCTACAATGTTTTATGCATTCTTGGTTATGACTAAATATGTTTTGTTAACATCAATAATATGTCTATTCATAAAATTTAAATAAAAAAAAAAATTTTTTATTATTAAAAATTTATGAGTCTGATTTGATCATTTACTTTATTATTAAATAAAATAAAAATTTTGAGCTTATTGTAATAGTTGCTCAATTATTTATCAGTAAATATTTATTAGTAGTAGTAGTTATGAGACTGTAGTATAGAAATGTATACTAACGCCTTCCGGAATTTAGCTCTAAAAGAGCTGAGCAGTCTTTCGTTTCTTTCTTAATTCAATATCAAACACTTCTCTGCCAATACCGGCTTTTAAAGCCATTAACTCTCTGTAAATTGACAACACTTTGCGGTAAAGCATTCCACTTTGAAACCACCCTGTTGGTCAGAAAATTATGTCTTGATGTAGCTTGTTTGTAAATTTCTATCTCTAGCTTTATGGTATGTTAATGAAAAAAAATTATTTATTCAAAAATAAAATTAATAAGATCGATACATATTTTTAAATGCGATTCGAAGATAGAATTAACGTAATCACCCGAATTGATTGACATGTCTTTAAAATAGAGTACTCTATTTTAGTGACATGTAATATAAATTGAATACATTTTAAAACTATTAACAATTGTTAAGGCTTATAAAAAAAATTTTTTTAAATGAAAATTAAATTATTTAACTATGTTCAAGTCGGATGTTTTTTTAACATGGATCAAATTTATTCTTTTTTAAGGCACGTCATTAAAATTGAACATTACTTTTTTTAAAACCTGTGCTCATTTTTTAGTAACATGTCACTAAATTCGGATAATTACGTTACTAGTTTAGGAATAAAAACCCAAGCTAAAATGTCTAACCATGCTATACTTTAATGTTAAAAATTAACTTAAACATACCAAAATATATTTTGTAATTGAATTAATTTATTTAAATTATTCGTTCTTTAAATCTTTAAATAAAACAATTAATTTAGAATATCTTTTAAAATTATATTATCAAAATTTAATAAATTTTGACATTGTGAAATTTCATAAAAAATTTACAATTAAAAAGCAAAAAAAAATGTATAAGCTTTGTTCTAATGCTCAACAAACTTGTTCTGAAGATGAAACAAAGTGAAACAACTGGTGTTTCTTTACGGAAGCCTGCAAAATTGCATAATATTCAAAAGTATTAAAAAATAAAACGGAAATAAATTGCAGAGATTTTGAAGACTTCCGCAGGAGGTGAAACCCAGTTGTTTCACTTTGCTTAACATAGAACAAGTTTGTTTAGCATTAGAACAAGAGTTTTTGTATGAAATTTAACAATGCCCTAAATTTGATCATCATACCCAATTTAATTATTTGGATGAATTTTTATAGTTCATAATTAATAAATTTCTATGTATTAAACAAATAATTTCTTAAGATAGGTTTATAATTAAAGCTGTTCAAAAAAAATTAATTTAATTTTGACAAATTCAAAGCTTTTAAAAAAATTTTCCATTTTAATGCAAAAATCAGATATAAACATAAGATGAAAAATTGGGAATGAATTAAAACATAGAAAAATAAATGAGCATAGAAAGGCGAAAAAACGTAGAAAAATTCAAGTATCTTTGTAAGAATATTAGTTTAATTTAATGAATTATTTTAAAAAAAAAAAGATTAAATTTTAAAATAGAAAAATAAAAAATATTCATAAAATCTATAGAATCATAGCAATTTGCAGTAATCAATTTTTTATGTTGAAGAACCAAGATTTGGTGAACATCGCTTAACCAATTGAAGTAGAAATGATCCTTTGCCGGATAAGGAGCGAAAAAGGAAATAAAAATTATTATAATCTTGATTTTTTTATTTTTAAAAATATTCTATGTTTTGGCTTTCTATGTTAGCTGATTTACTATGTTTTCCTTAAATCTATGTCTTTTTTTCTAAATATTTCTAGCATAGAGATAATCTCTATTAATTTATAAAATTCTATTTTTTTATTTTTAGCTTGATAAAAGTTTTTTGAGACAAAAATTTGAAGTTTATATTAAACTAATAAAAAATTCATAAAATATTTCAGCTTAAATTCATAAAAAATATAATTTTCTACATATTTTGAAATTTGTTTCTAAATCAAAATTGAGTAACTAGCGCAAATTGTCTTGAATAAATTTTAAACAAGTCTTTTCTAATAACCACTATGTAGGTTAATCCGAGTATTAAATAAGATTCATATATTTCTTATCTTTATTTTTTATTATTCATTTTGATTAACTAATTTTTGAAATGTTTTATCACAAGACACCGATTCCAAGTGTTCTAGCCGTCCAAGAGCAATGTTTCAAAAGAAAGATATCCAGAATGTCAATTGATTCAAAATTAGCTACCAAGCGTGCCATCGATTCCGACTCGGAGTCGAGTCAAGACTTGAACAAGCGTTTGAAAATTTCTTCTCAGTCGTTTTCTCTTCCCCAAAATTACAAAAATTCAATTCAATACATACACGAAATAGCCAGAATTCAGCCTGTTAAATTTGAATTAATAAGTCAGGAGGGCCAGGCACATAAGCCAACATTTAAGTTTTGTCTTAGTATTCAAATTTTGGGCAATGAGGTTTCATTTAATTCAATCGGCCCGTCTAAAAAGGCAGCCAAACTGATTGCTTCACTCAAAGCAATTTCTTTTTTAATAAAATTACCGGATTTTTTTGTTACCGAGGAAATAAACTACTTTAAATGCTTGATTGACTTAGATCTTCAGAGTCACAATCTAGACCCAAGCTTGCTTGATGAAACTGTGACATCGTTTTTATCTCCTGACGAGTCAGAATCAGCTTTAGTTATTGACATATCTGAGTCCCAATCTGACGAAATTTCAAGTCAAGAATTCGATCTAAAAACCAAAGAGATAATTGCTACCAAAAACCCTCTCACAATTTTAAATCATCTGCTACCAAAGAAGACGTTCACCGACAATCTAATAGAAGAGTCGGGTCAATCGCATTCAAAAATTTTCAAATTTGAAATTAGATTAAACAAACAGGAGCTTTTGGAAAGTAGCGTACAATTAAAATGTGATTTTTCTAGTTTAACTCGAAACAATGACCAAAATCTGTCATTGTTTAAAGATATTGGTGACGAATTAATATTTTATGGTATTGGAAGTACAAAAAAAATAGCCAAATCAAGAGCAGCCCAGTGTTTACTTGAAATTTTATTTAATATTAAAATATCGACACCAGGTAAATAAATTTTCAATTTAAAAAATTAACTGAAATTTTGCCTAATATTTAATTGAATCTCATAAACATGTATATAGAATAAAATTATTAGTTATATCTTCATTGTTAATTAAATCAAAATCATCTTGGGTCTACTCAATTTCACGATATCTAGTTCATTAATTTTACTAGCAAAATTTATCATGTAAATTTTATGAACAAAAAATTTACATTAAATTAGATTAAAAATTTTACAGCTATTAAAAAATAATTTTATTTATTTTTTTTACTTCTTAACAAAAGAAACCCCAAGGGATTTTTAAACCCTTTTTTAAAATATTTAACTTGAATATTATCTCTAAGGAAACAAAGTTTTAAAAAATTCCTCTAAAAATACTTAAAAATTTCTTTCATTTTTTAAATAAATTTTATTTGAAATTTTTTTTAATTAATCAGCCAGGCTTTCTAATGTTAAACTATATTTACACTTGATTAAAGCATTCGCAAATAGTGATCAATCATTGGTCTTCCTAATCTTTTTCGAAGTAAAGTTTATATTTATTTTGGACTACTTTTATTCGCTTTGCATTAGATTTGACATTTTTTTAATACTAATTTTTTGGTATATTTAAATTAACACTTTGGATTCGACACTGATTATATTCAGTTTCTATTACAACCAGTACGTTTATTAACTAATTCTTTTGGCTGATTGACCAAAAAATTTTTCTTATTTTGTTGTAAATTAATCACTCACATTTTAAAAATATTCACAACAATTTCAATTGTCAGTTAAATTCAAATAATTTGACTTTGACAATAGTTTAAAGGATAAATACAATTTTGAAAAATGTAAAAAAAAAAGAAAATCATATTAATTTTATCAATAAAGATTTTAAAAAAACTTAATTTATTTCAAAATTTTTGAGGAATTTTAAAAAGTTTTTTACTAGTTCAACTTCATTTTTAGATAAATAAATTTTTCTTTGAACGAATAAAACAATCCTTTAAAAATATGTGATCATATTTTGTAAAATTTACATTTAATGCTTCATCATCATTCTTTAGGTTTTAAAAAAATAGAAGAAATAAAAATTAATATATTCTCTTGGAAATAAGTTCTTCCTCCATTTTAAAAGCGAAGCAATATATGATATCTTAATCTCTTTATTTTTTAATAATTAATCAAAGGGTGTGTTAGTAAAACAGGGACTCATAGTTTTTCATATTTATCCTTATGTGTAGCGATATGTGTAGCTGTTTTACTAACACATCCGGCCTTGGTTTAAATTTGAAATAAAATATAAATAGTTTTACAAAATTGAATATAAATTATAATTTACTGTTTTTAGAAAATTAAAAAAATTAAACTATTTTTATTTCAAATCTAACGTGCTACTCATTTAAAATCTTAGAGATTTTTTTAATGCTTCTATACTCTAAATTTTTAATAAATCTTAGATTTTAGATTTTTAGTGTTGCGTGAAATTTGATAAAATGTTGTTCTTTAAAATTCTGAAAAAAAAGTACGTGTTATAGTATACACCAATCAAAGATCTATCTTAAATCTTCTTGTTATTTGAATTCGATTTTAAGGTACAGTGAAAACCGGAAAAAAAGAATTTAATTCTTCATTAAGAAATTCGATTTTTGTCCAGAAAAAAATTCTTATATCTCACAATTACTTTTCAATAAAAATGATTCTAACTCACAAAATGTTTTAAAATCGATTTAAGACAAATAGATTTAATTCAAATTTAGTGCTAAAAGATGATGAGTGTGTTCCCTTTTATCCGCTAAAAGATAAAAATCAAACTAAAATCATCATTATTCGAAAACAGCTAAAAAAATATGAAATTTCTAAGTATTTTGGCTACATCAGGTCCAGTTGAACAGTTATTTTCTTCATCAGGCTACAAAATTAGACCTCATGGATTTAGATTAACACCAAATAACTTTGAAAAATCAACAAGTATAAAATTAGATTTAAAAACATTAAAATTCAAAAACCAAGTTATTTAAAAAAAAAAAATTTTTAAAAAAGAATTTTAGTTTTGACTTGACTTCAAAAAAATAAAATTTAAAGTTAAAGTCTAGATTTCATTACAAAATTATTATTTCATTAAAAACCAAAACCATTTTATAATTACTCTCAAAATATATCTAAAAATTTAATTTTTATTTTAAAGAAAATGAGCCTGCAATCTTCGATTTACAAAATGAAAAAGCAGGAAGCATTTTTAAAGAATTTGCAGACAGCATTAGTGAGCTTATTAACCAAAAATATAAAGAATTAATAGATCAGCTGAGTGAAGAAAACGAATTTAATCCAAATAAATTTTTAAACGTTTATTCAGGAATAGTTCAATCAAATGGCATTAACATTAAAAGTGCAAAATTAATTTGTCTTACTACTGGTACAAAATGCATCGCTGGCGACTACATGAGTCTTGTAGGCACGTCTTTGAACGACTCTCATGCGGAAATACTTGCTGTGCGTGTCCTTAGAAAATATTTATTTATTAAATTAGAACAATTTATTAAAAATAACTTTGAATCGGATATTTTTGAGATCCAAACTGAAAATAATTTGTACAGATTAAAAGATAATGTAAATTTTCATCTATTTGTATCATCAGCGCCTTGTGGTGATTCTAGAATATTTTCAATTAATGATAATTTAACCAGCGAGTCTTTGGACACACACCCGAATCGAAAAGTCAGAGGACTTTTAAGAACCAAAATTGAATCCGGAATGGGAACTATTCCGGTTCGATCTTGCGAACAAATTCAAACTTGGGACGGTATAATGCTGGGTGAAAGACTCAAAGTGATGTCTTGTTCGGACAAATTATGCAAATACAATGTTCTAGGAGTACAAGGTGCTCTGCTTAGCCAATTTATTGAACCAATTTATTTAACAAGCATCATTATTGGAGCTTTTTACAACAAAAATCATTTGAGTAGAGCGCTTTTTTCTCGAATAGCTCAGGTAAGTTAAAATCCTATTAGGATAAATAATACATTAGTAAAATAGCTAATTCTATTTTTTTATTTTTTAAGTGTCAAGTAGACTTACCTCCATCATATAAAGTTAGCAAACCAATTCTTAGTTCAATTACAAATAGTCTTCAAAGACAAACTAGCAAGCCATCTGCTAAATCATTGATTTGGTCTGATATACTAAAACAGATAGAAATTATAAACTGTAAAATTGGCAAAAAAAACGACGGGACACATTCGGAGGTGTGCCAATATGAAATGTTTAAAATGTGGATGTCAATCATTGATTTGCTTAAAGAAAAACAAATTAATCTGAAAGCTGATGATCGAATCGATCAATTAACTTATTTTCAAGCTAAGCAAATGTCTGTTGATTATCAGAAAGCCAAGTTTAGTGTTTATAAGTGCTTCAAAGAAAAAAATTTTGGCATATGGTCAACAGCTCCTTTAGAGCAAAATCATTTTTCAATTTCATCTAATCATCAGTAATAATTTTGTACATTTGTTTTGATTTTGGTTGATTGTTTGGTTAAACTAAATTCCAAAGATAAGAAAATTTTATTTCTCTCTTTGTTTACATTTTATAATAAATTAATTTAGCAAAAAACAAAATTTTAATTCAATCCAGTAAAGATTTATCTATAATAATTTACAACAACAAAAAAATATAAAATTATTTTTCGATTTAGTCAATGATGAAAAAAGTTCGAAATCAGAAAAGTTTTTCAATTTTTAAAAAGATTAAGACTATTATGAAGAAATTCATGAAAATATTTAATTTTACACTTATAATTTATTCAGATATTCCAACTACAAGCTAAACTGTAATAGATAATATTAATGCCGACAACATCAAGAAATTTTTTAAAGTTGTGACACTCTATTGAAAAAAAGAAAATTATTTTATTGTGTAAATAAATGTAAATAATTATTTTTTTATTAATTAAATTTAATCTTTTTTTGGTCCTTTTATATAAAGTATGGTAATTGTAATCGAAATATGGTTAAAAAATTTGTTATTTTCTTATAATTTTTGTTCAAAATAAAAAAAATTATAAATAATATTATAAATATGGTTTTTCTATTAAGTTTGTAGAATAATTTACTATTTTCATAGTATTTCTATAAGTCTTGATGCCAGTAAAGCATTTGATAAATTATGGCGTGATGGACTTTTCTTCAAATTAATTGGAAAAATGAATAATTATTTGTGGAGAATATTATACAGATATTATGAAATTTCTAAGGTGATCATCAAAGTTGGTGAAGAAAAAAGTAATCCTTTCCCCATAACAGAAGGAGTCAAACAAGGAGCAATATTATCTCTGTACTTATTTAATTTTTTCGTAGATCAAATGTTATCTGTATGTACTGATTTAAAAGTTGGTGCAAAGATTGGTGAAATAAATTTGTCAATTCTTGCCTACTGCGATGATATAGTCCTATTATCACCATCCGAAAAACACACCAAAATTTTACTAAGAACTTGTGAAAATTATGCCAAGGACTGGAAAATCGAATTTAATGGCTCTAAGTCGGCATCAATCCTATTCGAAAAAAAAAGTACAAGTTATAAAACAGAATTTAAATTAAATGGCTCTACAATTTCAAAAGTACAAAGTTTGATTTATCTTGGACTACCCATTGGAAATCAAAAATCAATAAATGATTTTGTCGAAAATAAGATGAAGAAAGTTGAAAAAAGTTTTTACTCTCTAAATAGTATTGGATGCAAACCAAAATTAATGAACCCAGAAACTATAGCTTTCTTATACAAGCAGTTCTCTCAATCAATCTTTAGATATCATTTAGATAATATCTTCATTAATGAAAAGAGTTTAAAGGAATTTGATATACGGCAAAATATTTTAATAAAACGATTTATTGGACTCAGTAAATTTACAAAAACAAAACCTTTGAACAAAGCACTAAAATTGGAGTCAATTAGACAAATTTATTATAAGCATAAAATATTCTTCGTCAAACAAATTTTCAATAACCAATTATGCAAAAAACGTTTTTGAATACTTAAGGAAAGTTTATAGGATATTTAATAGAGAGAATACTTCTTTTATTAAACAGTTATCAAAAGTAGAAGATCTGACTCATATAAATTGTACTGAATACGATTTAGCATTCAGTATTCTTTTGATTGAATGGTGCCTCGAATGTAGCAACTCTGGACTAACTGACTCGATAAAATACTATTTTTATTTAATAGAATATTGTATGTTGAATAATCTTAATCATTTTTTTGTATATAACAAACTGAATTTCTTACTTAATTGTAAAAAAGATACTTAACTGTCTATTTCTTTTTTATTTTTATCATTTCAATTTGTCCATGGGACTTAAACTTTAATTAAAATAAAATAAAACAAAATTATAGTCAAAAAATTATTTATTAATTTTTCATGCATTTAAAAGAAAAATTTTATTAAAAAATTTATTCATTCTATTTTTAAGTTAAATGCTTTAATTTAGACTTTTTCAGAAACAAAAAGATAAAATAGATCTTAGGTAAACCTAGCTAGTTTAAATCTAATCTGCATCATTAACTCAAACAGATATTATTTAACTAGTCAAACAACATAAAAACAAAGCCCAATCGACATTTTTCTAATTTTACTTTTGAGATTACGCATTTGTTGGCGCTTTTATCCGTATTTAAAAGATCAAGATAAAAAAAAATATTCAAAAAACAAAAACCTCCGTTCATTTAGTTCTCTAGTGTTTTTTCCTTTTAATTACTAAACTCATTTAGAAATCGGCTGCTTACAAATAAGACCAACATTTGTTATTTGTTCAAGATTTTAAGATAGGATATTAAAAATATGCCTAATAGCGTGATATAAACTAATTGTAACCAGGAAAATTTTGACGTAATAATTATTAGAAATTCATTTTTTACAACTTGGAAAAATTTACTAGCTCATTTGAATATAATTTAAACTAATAAAATCAATTAGGGTCCACTTTAGAGCTCAAGAGTGTTGTACTTGAATGTTTAGGATTTGTTTTTTTCACGGCCCATTAATCTCAGCAATCGAACAAGAATCTTGAGAGATTTCGAAATTCTTTTACGACATTAATACAATGTGTCAAAATATCTCAATTGCTTGTTTAATATAAAAATCAAATTTTCTATTTTCAAATTTACTTACCCATAGAAACAAAAAAATATCTGCTGCAATCAACAAAGTGTATTTTCTATATTCATTTTCTAACAAAGCGGTGTCGCTTTTCATCAAATTTCTATAATAAGATTAAAAATTAATAAGCACGCACAATTTAATTTTCGCTTGTTTATCAAGCCGACGCATGTTACCTTTGTCAGTCTCTATTTAAGCATTTCTAACGTAAACAAAAGAAAAAAATCAAAAATTAAAATGATCTATTTATTTATGCCAATAATATTAATTTGCCGAATAACCGCGGCCGAAATTATCGACCTGCGGGACCCGCCTCGTACACTGTACAACCTGAGTTCGATCAGTCGGTCGCAGACCTGGCCGCGTCTCTACACCAACCAGATGAGTGACCAACAGCTCGGCAAGTACTTTCGCATCAACCGGACCAGCGTTGAGCTCGTCGGCGACACCACCAGACTAGCCTTGTGCTCGTCGATCAACAGCTGTTTCCATGACAACCAAAATCAGTGCATGTTGGACCTCAACCTGATTGTCTATTTGAAAAACGAGACCAAGTCGAGCTTCAACGAAATAAAATTAGTCAAGCTAAGCATTTTGCTTAGCGACTGGTCGCGCGATTCCATTCTCTTCGCACAGCCATTGTACAAATTTGTGTTCGATTTAAACTCGAAAAGTAATCATGATTTACAAGAATTCGGCTCAGTTGCTGCTTCGACCATTCTAAATCAGGACCTAGACGCCATGATCACTTACTATCTTGAATTTGAGCACCGTGACAAACTTGATCTAATTGATCTAATCCAAATAAATGAGCACACAGGTCAAATGACAGTCAATAGGACAAAATTATTAAATCACAAATATGCCAATCAGTATGCTTTTTATGTGAATGCAGTGATTAAATGCTCCCAAAATCACAAACCACTACACAATCAGACAATTGTTAGATTAAGTTTTCTTGACAGCAGCAAGGACAAACCAGTTGTAAATTTAATTAGTTTAGTTGAACAAAAAACCCTGTCAAATCGAATTGATTGTCTAATATTGAATCAACATGACTTGATAAATTCACGTCAAATAGCTCTAGCTCAGCTACAAATAGACAATTTTAATTTTAATCAATCTTATCAATTTTTGATAGACCAATCGAATAAGTTTACAATTAAAATTGAACATTTAATCGATAATTTATTCGTTGTCTATTTGATTGATACAACAAGGCTGAATTATTATTTTCTAAGTGAGATATTTAGAATAAGCTTTAAATTGACTAATCAAATGGGATCGATTTATTCAGAGTTTAATGTGTGCGTTAACGTACGCACCCAACAAGAGCTTCATGAAGAGCTTAGCATGGTTAAATTTAAAGAAAATTTGCTTGTAGTCAATGAAAATGCGGCTATGCTTCAAATTGAGGGCACAAATGACTACAATTTTATTCTGGATCCAACTTTTGATCAGCTCAATTTTAGACTAGAAAAACTCTCGGCCACAATGGCTAAAATTTCACTTGAAACCACTGACGACCTGGTCTATCACGAGGCTATAGTGCTGGCCTTTGACTCGAGCGTTCCAATCGATCAATTTTCCAAGTCTTATTCTTATTTGAAACAAATTGGTCTCGAGTACAGAAAATTTTTGAGTTTTAGTGCCAAAGTTGTGTTTAGCAAAGAGAATTTTGTTTTGTCAAAAAAAATTGATGTACGTCAGAAAATAATGGGCTATTTGCCGCCTATAGAAAGCCTGCTGCCTCATTCAGATTTGCTAAATTTTGGCAATTCGATTGACAACTATTTCTACGAGGCAAGCAAGCTAGATAATTGTGTCAAAATTAACAAATTTAGTGGTCTAATTATTGGCAATAATTGCTCGAATATTTCAAGCTTAAGTGTTAGCTTAAAAAATGTAGACAACACGTACAATTTGAATGATATTGTTGAATTAGACTTGAGCAAAATTGAATATGTTAATTTACGGACTTTGAGCCTACGGATAAACAGCACATTGGCCAAAAATGAATTCAATTTAAATTTTGACATTAATTTAAACTATTTGAATGAGTTAAACAATCAGCAAGAAGAAATTGAATTGGTTCGCATGATGTCGGTCAAAGATGACACATTTTACTATCAGCGAGATCATAAAAAGTCTCTGTTAAACTTAAACTCAAAATTGGGCTCAATTAGTTTGAATTTAAGCGATTTTTATCAACACACTTCAGTTATTTTGTTCAATAGGTGTTTTTTGATGCAAATTATGTCAAAAAGCTACGAATATTTGAGTCCGTCTCGTAGATTGATTAAATCAAATGATTTGATTGATGTTAACATATGTTTTTCGATAAATTCTCAACAAGAAAGTTTCATTAATGGCCAATTGACTAGTGGTTTTAGTTTTCAATTTTTAAGAGCTCAAAACCTAAGCGAATCAATTGCTTTTATAGTGTTTTTGAGTTTGTTTTTGACAGTTTCTTTTCTATTATTAGCAATAGTTGTTTACATGTACAGATTGGATAAGACTAAAAAATATTTGTCCAAACATTATTCGGACTCAAGCGATTGTAAGCTAAAAATTAGAAACGATGATTTGTATCAAAGTGTTGAACAAGGTCTGGTGCCCTCAAAATTAGACGTGTTGCTTAATAAAAAACCCATTTCGCCCGATGCTAGTAATTTCATTGATGTCTCATCAGTCAAAGAGGTGAGCGAAGATCAAGGTGTTTATTGTGTGGCCACAGGAACTTCATTCACAACCAATATGTCCTCGACGTCTGAGTGTATTGATTCAGCAAGCAACTGTAGCATTTTAAATGGACAAGAAATCTTGCTAGGAATTGAAACTAAATTGAGCCTGTTTGATTTAACTCCCATGCCAAAACAAAAAACATATGATATCGTTGGTGAACGTGGAGTCAACCAAATGTGTGACATTAATGAGTGGCTCAAATCAAGCAAGCAAAATCGATTTGTGGTTTCATCACAAACTAATCTTTCGTTTGATACACAAACATCAACTATCTCGTCAAATGAATGTATAATTTAGTTTTATAAAATTTTGTTTAAAATTATTTTTTTTTGTTAGCTAAATAGCCAAATTTTAAAATTTTTATTTTATTTTATTTTATATTTACACATTAGCAGTTTTTTCAAATAAATTTAAATATATTCAATTTCATTTTAAAATCAATTAAAATTTAGGTTTAAATTTTATTAATCTAACTACTGTAAGCTACAAACACCAATTACTTATTCGTAAATAATGAAGCGGGATAGCAATCCAACAAATTTAAAACATAGTGGTCACATTTTCTTTACACAAATTGAAATTGAAATTAAAAAAATTAAATTAAATTTAATTACATCAACAACAAAAAATTAATCATTTAAAAAAATTAAAATATTTAGACCTTCTTTCCTTAGTCAAATTTAATTCCATTGTGATTTTTTGTTAATGTTATTAAATTTAAGATTTCTCCAAATAACATGTAAAGAAAATTGAAAGCCTTTTAAAGATTCATAAAATTTAAATAAAGCTTGACAGTTATACTAATAATAACATTTGAAAATTTCTGGAACCAATCAGTAATTTTACACAGAGTTGTTTATTAGTTCCAAAAAAAGTCATTAAAATTTTGTTTTCAAAAGTCCAATACTTGCTTCGCTTCTATAATAACTAAGACTTTTTTTTAAAAAACAACATTTCCCAAACAGGAATCTAGGATTTTACTTTTTAGTGTGCTAAGGTTCAGGAAATTCATAGCGTCCACGCTATCTTAGGTTTCGATTTTTGATCTCAAATTCGTAATCTGCATATGTAAAAACCTCTAAATGTCAATTTTTAGGGGCTCAAAGATATTTTTAAATGTGAAAAGTATGCTTCGGTCCGATGAGAATATCTTTTGCAAACATATAGGAAAAATATTCTTTTTCAATATCAATTTCAAGGTTAATCAACAGGCTAGTGTCCTTATCGTAATCGACTGATTAAAACTTCATTTATTTAATTTAAATAAAAATTATTTAATAATTAAAATTAACTGTTATTTTGAAAACAAAATAACAGTTAAATAACAGTATAATATTTTTGATCACAAAGCTATTAATCAATCTTGAATAAAAAAATCCAAATATTTTTTCTTCACTGTTCGTTTTTGCCATCGGTTCGATCAGGTTTTCACTATTCCTTTAATTATAACTTAAATTTCTCGAGTCATTTTTAAGAAGTCTATTTTTTAAATTCTCAAGTCTTAAAAGAGTGATAACATTCTTTCTAAAAATCTATACTGAAAAGCATATAAGCCATATTTTTCCAAAAAATTTATTACGGACTATATCTAGTCTCAAAATAAAAAAAATGTTAAAAATAAAAAGGGAATTTAAATTTAAAATTTGTAATTTAAGTAAATTTTCGCTAGTTGAGAAATATTTTTATTTAAGAAGAAAAATATTTTTTATTTTTTTGGATTGATCAGCTAATTTACCTTTACATAAATGTTCTAAAATTTAATTAGGTAAAAAAAAAATATGCATGTTAATCTTTGAATTATTTTTCAATTGCAAAATAGAATATTTTTTTTAATATTTTATTTATGTTGTCAAGAGACATTTAAATTTTTCTTTTTAAATGCTTTAAATTTTGAAAATATTACATAAATCATAATCAATAGAGTTGTGTGACCGCAGAAAATTTGGACCGCCTAATTGGCCGGCCAAATCATACACAGTCTGACCATTTCATCGGAAAAAAATTCAAAATTTCACATTATAAGTAAATATCAAAATTTCTTAGAAAAAAAAAGTTTTTCTTTAGAATGTTAATTTGAAAATTTTCAAAATTTTTTCAAAAAAATTAGTGATTTGTATTTAACATTCGAAAATATTTCGTCACTTTAAATTTTTTTCCTGAAATTTTTGCCACTGAACTGAACTGCCAAATAGATTGACCGCTTGTAGAGTTCTCGACACGAATCAAACAAATGAAAATCAGCACTTTATATTTAAACATTTCAATTATTTTAATTTTTCGTTTTTTATTTATTTTTTAAATTTTTTTTTAACCTTGTTCGCTCCTTGTGGAGCATAGGGGGGAGCTCATCTCCTTTCTAAGTACCTTTTGAGCGAAGGCTCCGATCTGACACAGAGGTGACTGCATCGAGTTGATCATCTAAGCCGTAATTATCAAAACTATAGCTCTTTCAGATTAAAAAAAAATGAATAAAATAAAAATAAAGTTAAATAAGATAAAATAAATTAAAAAAAATAAAAAATAAAAGTGTAATTAAAATAAAATAAAATAGTTTAAAATAGAGGAAAATTAAAATTAGCTTCATTGAAAAAGAGAGTTACAGATACATATTTTTAAATGTTTGAATGTTCAGGGAAAAAAGAAGATATAGTTAGGTAGCAATTACACAATGGAGTCGGGTTTTCGATATATCTTAATTCAAAACCTGTATTCCTTCACCAGTCTGATAACCAATGGATTAAATTGACTCAACTCTGCTCCAACATATCTATCAGTCAACTCAAAAAGTCGATTGGAGACTGTTAGTAATTTAAGTTTATTTAAGGCCTCGTGCTGTAATATATTTGAGAGTGTGTCGTATTTTAGATTTAGAATAGAGATTTAGAACACCTTTTTCAGCTTTTCGACTCCGGAATGTCTTTCAGGATGATAAATAACTATTCAATACAAAATTTTCTCCTCTAGAAGATGGAAAAAACAGAGAATATTAATCTTTTGGTAATTTGGAGTAAATTCAATTTTACCTAAAACACCAAAATTTTAAGAAAATACCAATAATTTCTGATGGCTATCGTTTTGGAGTATCAGATCAACATTTACTTACTCCTTATCAATAAATATTTAACTATTTAATTTTTTATCAAAAATTTAGATAAATTATTTTTTCAGCAATATTTTATTCAAATGATTTATTTAAAAGTAATATTCAATTTTTATCTAATCATATTAGGCAAATTTCCGGTAAAATCTATAGAATTACTTAAACAATGTAATTATAAGCTTTATACTTACGATTTTTCTTCTAAAATAATTTTAAAAAATTTTGATAATTTTACTGAAATTAGTCCATTTGTGGTTGATGTTTTATCTAAAAATAATATAGAAATTGAAATCAAACCTAATAAAGAAATTATTTTTAATAAATTAATAGATTTTTCTCATCTCAACTCACAACTTACAATTGAGGAAGAATCGACGATTGAGTTAAAGTTTACCAAAATAAGTGGCTTTGGAGATGGTGAACCAGAACTAGGGCGATTTCTTAATCCTTTGGCACAAATTATCATATCATTATATCATTCCAAATTAGTATATCTAAAAGAATGCAATAATTCAAGTACAAATGGAATATTTCGATTAATAAATTCACTTCAGTTTTCGTTTACAGTCAAATATTTTCTAGACACCTGTCCACTTATTTTCAAAAATACTAAAATTGATTATTTATCCTTTTATGGTCTTTCAAAAAGCTATATAAAATATAATCAGATCAAATTCAAGAAAATTGGATATCAAAATCTTAATAATACCGTTTCAGTTTTGAGACTTGGATTTTTTAAAGGAACACTAACCGAAAACGTTATAATATTTGAAAATTTAAATAGCTTAATTTTAAATGGTTTATTAGATGAAATTGACAATA
>VANL01000515.1:0-31003 GCA_006352455.1 Brachionus sp. 'Tiscar' | reverse complement strand
AAATATGATACTCCCTCCAACATAATGCATCACGAGGCCTTTAATAAACTTAATTTATTAACAGTCTCGAATCGACTTTTTGAGTTGAGTGAGAGATATGTTAGAGCAGGACTGAGTCATTCTGTTCCATTGGTTGTTAGACTTGTGGAGGAATACAAAGAAGGTTTCAAAGCAAGATATATTGAATACCCAACTCAATTGTGTAATTGCTACCTTACTATTTCATCTTTTTACCCTGAAAAATCAGACATTTAAAAATATGCATCCTGTTATTCTCAATATATCTAATTTTAATTTTCTTCAATTTTAACTTATTATTATTATTTTGATTTTTTTTTTTTTAATCTGAAGGAGCCTTAGCTCGATACAGATATACAAATAAATAAATAAATAATAATACGTCCTTTCAAAATAACTTAACCAAAAAATCTTAATTTTGCCAAAAAATTACCAAAAAAAAGGTTTAAAAAAAACGTCTCTAGCCCACTAAAATGGCAGATCATGGGTCTGCTAAAAAGTGGAGATAAAAAGCAAAATGAGATTTGTCTACAAAGACACCTTGGAAAACAATCTTTTACCATCTGTCGAACTCCTATTTGAGCCAAATGACCCTTGGATTTTTCAACAAGATGGCGCTTCGGCACATACCGCTCACTAAGAACAGAACATTCAGGTTCTGCCATGGTGTGCTCGTTCTCCAGATCTCAACCTAATCGAGAACTTATGGTAATACTATGGTCATACATGGATGCCAAAATGGTAAACGCAAAAGTAACCTCTTTCGAGCATTTAAAAGAGGTTTTACATAAAGAGTGGTTAAAGATTCCGGCTGAGTACGTACAAAAGTTGATTGAATCTATGCCAAAAAGAGTTTTGGCTTGTTATAACGCCAAAGGCGGTCATTTTAAATATTAAATTTTAAAAATTTCTAAACTTTTGACACGTTTTTTTTTTAAATTTATTGTATCCATTTTTTCTTTTGTATTTTTTTTGTGATTTTTTTTTCACTTAATTATTTTTTTGATTTTATGATCGTGGATTGATGACAAATAAAAATTTGAAAAAAAAAACCGCTTTTTTTTATTTTCCCGCCTATTATATTCGCAAAAACAATTCTTTTGTTAACGAAAAAAAAAAATTTCTAAACTTTTGCAACATACTGTATTAGCTTAAAGTCTAAATAGGCTTATTAATTAAAATGACAGTATCTTGGTCATTTCTAAGGCTTTTAAAATAATTTTTTTTAATTTTATTTCAAAATTTTTGACATTTGGATTTAGCTCGTCGAGACCTTTAAAAAGATATCATAAAATTAAAAATTTGTTTTTTTTTCCAGATTGCCCAGTATCCTTTGGCTTTAATATTATATGCATTTAATTTTATCAAAAAAATAGAAAGATTGATATTCTTTTTTAAATCAAAAATTTTTAATAAGGTTATGAAATTTCTATAGAAAGACTGTCTATGTCAAAAATACTTCAAATATATCAAAAAAACGATAAAAGGATTTGGAATAAGCTGGTATGATTAAAAAATGACTGTTTTATTTTTTACAATTTGAATTTTGTGCTAAGACTTATGGTTCACCCGTTATAATAAATTGTTCCAAGGCTAAAATATTTTTACAAATATAGATTAAACCTACACATAAATTTGAAACTATTGCAAAAAAAATTAAATTAAAAGTACGTGAATTGAAATTTAAAAATTGGGAAAATTTGTTTATCAAAATTTTATGAATTCAAAAATTACTTAAAAGATTTTTTTAAGAAAAATTTTTTATACAGACACATATATCTTTATGTTACTACCAGATTTGTTCGTAAATAAAAAATTCAATGAATTACGGATAACAAGCACTATCAAGTCAAACCATTGACTTGGCCTAAGAAAAAAAATTTAAGTCAAGTGATTGACTTAAATTTATGAGTCTATGAGTCTATTAAGAATAAAATATTTTCTGCCTTAAATCATAATTATCATAATTTAAAAAAAATTTAAATCTAATAATTATGTCATTAATTTTTAAATAAAATTTTAAAATAATTATTTAATATGTTGTTTACCTTTTTTAATCCAGTAAGCTAACCATTCGGATAAATTAACTTCTCTGGGTGGATAAAAATGAAAAAATCGCCCGCTTATTTTGTCATTAGTAACACACTCAATATTTTTGATTAGTTCTTTTTCGTTCATTCCAGCTTTTGAACGGGAAAACAAATATTCTGCTAAAGTTGATGACGATGCCATTTCTTCTGGTATTCGCTTGTTCACTTTTACTTTAGAATTAATATTGTTAAAATCAAATTCAAAATTGAGAGCTTTCTTAAACAAAAAAAATATTAAGATAAAACACAAAATTTTTGTTTCCAAGTTGTGTTACTAAAACATTTAAAATTGCAGTAGATCCACAAGCCGAGGGTCCTATTTGATCGAATTGATTTACCATAGCCTCTGTTTCACTCCAAATAGTTGCTTCGTGCTTTGATGTTTTGTTCTCATCTGTATTTTTTGCTTTATTCTCACTTACTAAAATTGTCGATTCAGTCAGAGCACTTGCGTTTAGATTAAATCTAGAATTGTCTTCAATGGATGATTCACTATCAAATTTGAGCTCCAAATGATTAGTGAGTGAATTGGATGAAGATTTGTTTGGATTTGAATTTATATTTGAATAGGACGAAGACAAAGAAGATGAGTGACTTAAATTATTTCGGTGCAAAACAGTTGCTTCGGTAAATATATGCTTTGATGGACTTTCAGTATTTAGAATTGACCTGTATTTGTCGATTGGATTCGGTATGTCTTCAAGAGAATTACTTTTAATTTTAGAATTTTTATTACTAGATGCAATGGGTAGAAAAATTTTGTCTTTTTGATCAATTATTTTAACATTTTGATCAAATTGGTTGAGGTTATTTTTTAAATTTTGAAAGTGGTCAAAATTTGTCTCTTTAAAGTTTGAGTATTCATCATCCGAATTAGATATATTCAGCTTATTAGGTATAAAATCTTCTTCAATAAAGTCACCGCTACTCAAACAATTTAATTTATTTAAATTTTTTGACTCTGACTGATCTTCAACAAGCACTAACATGTCATTGCACTCAATTTTTTTTGCTAAGCTGCATTCGCTATTTTCGGTATTAGTAAGAATACTTTGAAATACATTTTCATCTTCTTTTAATTTTTCCTCTTCTGGAATTTCCACTTGATCATATTCACTCGTTTCGCTTTTATTATTATCATTTTCTTGGCTTTTTTGTTGCTCCATAATTCAAGTTTAATTAAGTGTTAACTTAAGTCCAAATTATTAACCGATCAATATGCAAAAGCAAAATTTAACATTTTCGTTTTCATAATTTATAAAGATAAACAAATAAATTTAACTTTTATATGTAAATGATAAATTCTATGCTTTTATTGTAGCAAAGTAGTAAATTTTGTCTTTTTTTTTTTTTCAATATGAATTACAGTTCAAGTATTTTTTTATCAAAAAATATTTTTTTTGCAATAAAATTTTTATCAAGAAATACGTTTTTTAGAAAAAAAATTTATTTAAAAAATTAGATAAATTTGATTTTTTATTTCTATAAAAAAAATATAATCATTTCATAAGACTTCGAAAAATACTCTTTACAAATCTTTTATTTTTAACTTAAAATTGTTTAGAAAAATAAGAAAAAATAAAATTTTCTTTTTTTTTTTACATAGAGGTTATTTCATTATTTTTGAAAAAATCAAATGAATTTATTGAGTTGAAATAATCATAGTTGACTTGTTCAAACATTTTATCGATCTTTTTTTCTCTTAGTAATTTTTTATATCTACAGTTGATCAAACACAAAATCAAATTGAACATGAATTTTTGAGACTGTTTTATTATATTAACTGTACAATTTGTTTTTAAATAGCATTCTTTTTTTGATTCTATTCTAGATTTTATTTCAATCAAAAAATTTTTACTCTCTTGAGGTAGTTTGAAAACTTTCCTGACATTTTTTAAAGAGCTCGTTTCAACTAATGGAATGCCCTTATGCTTATAAATATCTTTTCTCTTCTTTTTCTTTTTGATTTTTTGCAAAGTCTCTGGATATTCTGATAAAAGAGCAATATCAATGCATTTAAACTTTCTAGAATTCAGGAAATGAATTTGGTTGAATTCGTCATGAAAATAATTTTGTCCAATTTTCAATGTATTTTTCTCTATGTCTAAAATTTCTTGTTCCGTAGCACTCACGTACACAATCAAATCAGCATTTTTGATAAGCTCTTGTCTGTTCGTGGTATCATATTTTATTACATCTATTTTAAACCTTTGAAACCATGTCTATAAAGAAATTAGTCGTTTCAAAATTAAAAAAAAGGAAGAGATTCTTTAAAATAACCTTTAAAACATAAACAAGTTTTTCAACAACACTATTCAAAACCTTTTGGTTCTCCAAACTTATATTGATTGACAAGTAAAAAACTATGTTTGTCGATTCTATCCGGAAAACTTTGTAAAAAGTAAAAAAATTAGTTTAAAAAATATTAGAAACAAATGTTAAATCCTACGGCTAATTAAGATGCTTTGGTAATAGATGAAGATAAAAAAGATTAAAAAAAATATTAGGAAAAATATTAAAATAATGAATAGTGGTCCAATATCTTTAATATTATGATGATGGTCAGTATTGGTCAAATTTAAGTCCAAAAAATTAATTGGTAATTTTAGATTTTTGATTTTGAATTTGTTCGGCACTCGAATGCCATAAAAATGAATCAGATTCATGTCAGAATTTTTCATATCAAGTTCTAACAGCGTTTCTCCCAAAGATTTCGAAAGCAAAGTTCTTTCGTCAACACCACATTTTGTTGCGTTTATTTTTCTTGATAATTTTACTAAATACAACCATTTTGGACAATACTCGTTGTGAATACACTGAACTTGATTATTAATAGAACTTTCATCAACGCACATATTTTGTTTTGGACATATTGAATTATTTGATTCGGCTTTAAACTAGTAAAAATTTATCATTTATTTTATTCTACAAAAATAAATATTACTTCAATTAGAAAATTTTTTTTATCATTTATAGGAATCTGAACAAATTTTTGATTAAAAGCCAAACTTATGTTAAAAAATGGAACTAAATTGGCATCATAAAGTGTTTCTGAATCGATTGAATCTAAATTAAGTTCAATTTTTGACTTAATTTCGTATAGAGAAAATACAAAATTTTTAAATCTAAACAGATTGGTCATTGATGCTGAAAATGCGTTGTTTAAATATAAATATATGAAAAAATTTTCTCTAACATCAACAGTTTCTAAACAAAGTTTGGGCATAAAATCCATGTTGTATTCATACATGTTTATCTGACGTTTTAAAATATCTTTTTTGTTATATTCTTTTTTGTGATTGTTCAGTTTTTGATTCATAAATGAATTAGCTATGTAAAAAAATTGTAAATTGAATATTAAACTAAAAAATAATTTACTAATGGGAACATTTTTAAAATCATATGCACTGTAGAATCCCTCTGTGCAATGTTTACTTTCAAGTTCTTCTTCAAGAACAACTGCTCGAATTATTTTTTCTGAGCCTGTTTTGCTACTGCATTGTTTGCATTCATTTTCACAAGGACACAGTTTGTTCTTTGTGTTTTCACGACAAATATTTATTTTTGATGGGTTCCGAAATTCTCCCTTTATAATCAAAACATTCATATTAAAAACTGATAAATTCAACAAATATTTTTATGCAAATGAGAAATAAAATAAAAAAAATGTTACCAAATAAAAAATTTGACTTTTTGTTTGATAAAGCTTGTAAACAATGTTATTTGGCCAAATTTCATCTCTTGCTATAATAAAAGAGTCATTATTTTTAAGCCTCAATCGGTTTATATTCCCCAAAATATATTCAAATTGGTTTGTCCCTGGCTGCATTATTATAAAATAATTTCCATCAGTTGATCTATGCCTTAAAATACATGTATAATAATTAAAGTCTCCTTTACATAAGTCTAAAATTTTGAATGGTTTCAATTTAAAATTCACAGATTTAAAGAAAGATAAACCTGTATGAAATGGCTTCGAAGTGTCAATTAATTTGTTCTTGCTTTTGATTCCAACAGAAAGTATACCACTATTTACATTTTCTAATAGGCAATATCCTGGTTTTTTCTTACATTTAATGAGTGGGTTTAGCGAAACATTTGCAAAAAAAAACGTGAAATTGAAATTTTTCTGTGATATAAAACCAGGATCTTTGATAACAAATTGAATTGTTCTCTTTAATGAAATAAAATAAAATTTATCTTTAATAAAATTGGGTTAGCTTACTAGTTTATTTCTAACAATTTTATCAGGTAATATTTTTACACAACTTGATAATTTATCATTGTCAACAAATCTAATATGATAGCCTTCAAATTCAGCGCTTGTTTCTATGATAGTTTTAAAAATTAAAAAATAGTGGATATAATTTGAATGAGCTTACCAATATCGAGAAGAGTATCAAAATTCAAGGATAGCAAAAATGAAAGTCTACTATTTTCATTCTGATACAAAATAGGACTCGCCGTTAAATTAAAATCAGAAATGTAATTCTTGTATTTTAAAACCTGGCTTGAATTCTCAAATTGGGTCGAACAATCATCTTAAAATATTTAATTTTAGTTAAATTAACTAAATTTGAATGGATTGCTTTTAAAAACCATCACTAATTATCAAATGATCCAAATGACTTAAGTTGCTGAAAACTCTACTCTAAAGATATAAATTAATTAATTTAAACATCTATTAGTTTATACATTCATTTGATTTACATTTTTTTCATATTGCTTTGAAGTGAATTGCACAAAGTGATATTTGCCGAAAAGTTTTATAACATATTGATCAGATTTTTTTGAAAAATACAATATTTGGAACAGAATTTGGAGTAGAGCTATTTTTTCAATTATGATA
This sequence comes from Brachionus sp. 'Tiscar', assembly GCA_006352455.1. Taxonomy (NCBI): domain Eukaryota; kingdom Metazoa; phylum Rotifera; class Eurotatoria; order Ploima; family Brachionidae; genus Brachionus; species Brachionus sp. 'Tiscar'. Next base: position 24,046 of record VANL01000515.1, on the reverse strand, counting down.
TTCATACTGTTTGTGTTTAAAATTAATTCAATAAAGAAAAATAAAAAAAAACAAATCCATTATTCTAAATTCAAAATAAAAGTTATGTAAAACCGGAAAACTAAACCTAAATAAATTTTGATTTTATATTTTTAAATTTAAAGAATCTTTTATCAAAAAAAAAGATGAATTAAAACAATATTAACTCATTGAAATTCAAATAGTATGAGTTTTTTATCGTTATTTGTCGAAATACAACAAAAGTTATCTTATCAATTTTTTTTTTTAAAACAAAACTTTTTTTTACATAATAAAATAAGGTTTTTTAATTTTTTCAATAATTTAGCTAATTTGGGCGAAAATTCGAGTTTTATAAAAAAAGTTTTAAAAATGGCCATTATATTTTAACTGCAAATTTTATTGATGACCTTTTATTTAAATCAATTGAGACTAGTTTCTATGGTATTCAACGAAAAATACAGTGTAAACAAAATCGTTTTGGGAATTGTTTTTATATTAACTTTTTTTTTAAAAATTTCTGTCCTTTGGCTTCTGCAGCATTAAATTTTGACTAAAATTATTTTTTCAAACTATACACAAAAACATCAGCAATATTTCTTATTATAGCTCTAGTTCAAAAATAATTACTATTTAAAATTAAGCTAAAAATGATAAATTTTTCCATCGAATTTAATTTATGAATAAATACAAATTAACAGTTTCATTTTTTATTGAATTCTTTCTATAAATCAGGTAAATAAAAATTCAATATTTTTTTTTACAAGTTTCTTTTTAAAATAAATCTAAACACTAATTAAAAATTTTCCATGATTTCTCTGAACTTCGGTACTTAAAAAAATATAAATACAAATCATTTTACAAACTTAAAAAAATTTACTTTGAAATTACCTTATCGAATTTAAAATTTTTTTTTGTGTATCGATTTTTTTGTTCAATATTTGCATCCGATTGCGATCTCAATGTCCTTTTTGTTTCTTTCAGCTTATTACTCAATCTTGACTCTCTATTTTCTGTAAATTAAAATAAATATTTATTTGGAAAATTATTTTCGATTAATTTTAGATTTTTTTAAATTAAAATAAACAGCTAATTATCTAAATTTTATAGAAAAAGACTAAACTGCTCAACTTACGAGAGCTTAAATAAAAACGATTGCATTTATCCCAATTTTTCATACATTCCGAGTCTAAATAGTTTAATTTGATAGTTTGTTTGTCCAAGAGCCTTGAGTAGTTCCTTAGGTTTTCTGGCAAATAACTTGGCCTCTTTTGATAAGTATCTGTCTCTGGCAAATATGCCGTAAATGAAACGTTCATCATAAATAAAACTTGATTCCAAAAATTTATTATCGGATTATTCTTAAGATTTATTTCTATTTGTTATTTAAGATAAGAACGCTTTCCCTTAATGACTACATACATCTTATGGCGTATATCACATAAATTTTATTTTTATTATCACAGTTGTTATTTTTCTTAATAAAATGCTAAGTAGATCTATTAGATTAAGATTCAGTTTAAAGCTTAGAGATATTTAATATTTTGCCAGAAATTGAAATTTTTTTACTTTGATAACATTTTAATTTTCAAAAGCTAAAAAATTATTTACTACAGTTTAAGCATGATTAAAATTAAATAAAAATAAAAAATAAACAAATTATGCTTTTTGTTTTAATGTAAATAAAAGTTAACTTTATCAGATTACTTAATTTAAAAATAATTTAGTTGAATTTTCTCAATGAAATACTTAATTTTTTGAAAAATTAAACACCATTAAGATATGATCCGGTTTTTAAAGAAACTAATTTCTTATTTATAAATTACGATTTTTAATAATGCTATTATTAATCATATGTATTGTTTTGATTAAAACATGTGTTATTCATTATTTTAAAAATTTTGAATCCGAAGAAGATAAATTTTATTTTAAAAAAACCTGAAATTTATTTATTCTTAGGAAATTTGACTTAAAAAAATAAAGCTAAATATCACAATAGCGCTTTTCAGTTATTTTCTAATTTTTTTTATTTTAATTTTCATATAAAATTAAACGGATATTAAATTTCATTCTAATTTCTTCACAGTTTTAACTAAAATTTTAAAAATGAAGACAAATCAAAAAAAAAAATAAAAAAGGGCAATTTAAAGCATTTTTTACTAGCTTTTTCCGAGGATAGTTTTTTTTTATATTTTTCAATATTTTGGAATGTCCAACTTATTATGCGAAAGCATAAAATTATAAACTATTGAAATAAAAATTTGAAACAAAATTTTTAAAAATATTCTATAAACTTATCAATTCTAATTTGAAAAATAAATTTTAAAATTCGAAACATGCTTGAGAATCTCAGGGAACGCTTCTATTCCTGAAGTATGTAGAAGAAGAGATGATATTATTGGGAAAAATAATCTCAAAGAAATAAAAACTTTCGAGCTGGCAAATAATTTGACGGTAATTTTAAATCAAAAAATTGCTGTCGGTGATATAATGTGTAAGAAGCATTTTATGTTTTTTTACAAAAGACGGACCCAAAACAATGTAAATGAAACGTGTCACCCACACTTTAAGCACTCACTTACTTAATGATCAACTCGTGTTTAAACCGAGTAGTCGAAATTCATTTACAAAGATTCATAATTATGAAATAGACAGCTTTTCAAAATTCGATGTTGAGATGGTTAGAAAAAAAATCAATTTCGGCTATTACCAACTAGAACAAGCTTACGGATATTTGTCTGAACACTTCGACTGAAATGAAGATTATGGAATATTGGTATGCAATAATTTAACTAATGATAACGATGCATTTAAGATTATATTTTGTAAGATGCAGTCGAAACAATCAAACCAACTGAGATATAAAATATTCGTCAGATACAAACAGAATTCGACAAACGTTGATGACATTACATGGGTCTGTAGTTGTAAGATCGGAAAAAGGACCCTCTGATGTTGTATTCACGTTGCATCTGTAATATATTTTATGAGTTATGGAAGGTACAATCTATCAAAAATACCAAGACCAGGTTTAAAAATATATATAGAATTTTTTAATACCTATCGCTAATGAATCGGATCAAGAAGAAGTTTCAACTTCGAATGAATCAATGAAAAGGTCTTTATCGATTAATTCTGAAATAGGAAATAATCCTCAGTCTACAAAAAAATAGTTTTTTTTTTCAAAAAAATTATTCCCAACTCCTAATTTTTTTGAATAAAATTTTCTTAAATCTTAATCTTAATTTTTTAAATTAATTTATTTAACTTCCTGTCCTCAAAAATATATGATGCCATAAAAGTTATGTTTAGATTTTTTGAAAAATTAATTTTTAGGATAAACGGAAGAAGTGTACAAATTTTCTAAACATAACTTTTATGGCATGGACCTGGGCGAAAACTCTGAAGGTTCCTGCATACCTCTTTACATTGTTTTATTTGCAATTTTTAAATGTGTAAATACAATTAAAATCACGTTATTTGAATAATTTAATTATTTAAATGGAAGTTTAAATAATTAATAAATGCTTCATTACTTTATTTGAAAATTTGAGGAAATTTACTCAAATTATCTAAATTTTATTTATAAATTTCTTTTTATTTGATTTGACATTTTATCCTAATTTATTAAACATTTTTTCCTAAATCAATTGATAAATATAGAAAAACCTTTTTTATATACAAATTTATTGTTTTTGTGAGATAGAACTGAGTAATTTTTTTTACTTAGTAACACTAGTGCAATTTTCTTTCTTTCTTTTTTTAATTTAACTCGGGTTTAATGTAGTTTTTTGGATTTTTGTCTATGGGGCTTTAAACTAATAAATAATAATAATAATAATAGAACTTAATTAATAAAATCCAAAATATCGAAGAATTACTGACATACAACAATTTACTTGATTTTCTTATTTAATCTACAAAATTAATTATTCATCTTGATAAAAATTTTGATTTAAAATCACAGTTGCTTGTGGTTTTTTAAGGATTTTTTATTTTTTGTAAATAGTATTGAGAGATTTTTAAAGAGTAATTAAATGAAAGTCACTTTTTTTATTTTAATTTAGTATAAAAGGATCAATATTTGATTAAAGCCAAGTGTTAAGTAATATAAATTTTTTTTTTGAATTTTAAATCAACTATTTATTGAATTCTAATAATAATTATTTGAAAAATATTATAATATTTGATTAAAACCAAGTGTTTAGTAATATGAATTTTTTTTTTGAATTTTAAATCAACTATTTATTAAATTCTAATAATAAATATACCTGGGATTATAAGTTATTTCTAGATGCTTATTGATATAGAATATTAAATTTAAGTCTTTTTTGTGCTAAACGAGAAAGTCAACTATAGCGATTAACTTTAATTACTGATTGTTAATCTTCTGTGGAAAAGTCTTGCTCAATGATTTCTACTATAAACAAAAAAGAAAATTCTGATTTTAACTTAAGGATTTATGGGAATAGAATCGTAAGCTTAAAAGAAATAAAATTCCTAGGAATTAAATTCGATTCTAAGTTAACCTTTTCTTGAATGATAGAAGAAATTAAAAAACGCTGCAATTCAAGGCTAAATTTAATCAAAAAAATTTAATAAATATTTTTTCAAATAAAAAAAGGGGCCTTGACTTTAAAACTTTAGGAAACCTTTATAAGTATTTTATTGGATTGGATCTATTTTAGATTATTATTTTCCTTGTCTTAATTCTCTTTCAGAAACTAATATCAAAAGGTTAGAAGCAATCCAAAATTCAGCAGTTCGTTCTAAACTCAAACTGAGATATGATATTCCCTCCAACAAATTACATCACAAGATATATAATAGTGAGCGATATGTTAGGGCAGGACTGAGCCATTCTGTTCAATTGATTGTTAGACAGGTAAAAGAATAAAACAAAGGTTTCGAATCAAGATATATCGAGTACCCAACTCCATTGTGTAATTGCTATCTTACAATTTCTTCTTTTTTTCCTTAACTCCCAAATATTTAACCATGTATTACCTTTCAGTTTCTTTTTCATATTAATGCCTAATTTTAATTTTCTTCAATTTTAATCTATTTTATTTTTATAATACTTTAAATTATTTTTATTTTATCCTATTTAACTTTATTTTATTTTAATTTTTTTTTAATCTGAAGGAGTTTAAGCTCGGAACAGAAAAAAACAAATAAATAAAAAAAATTTTAAATATTAAAATCATGTGACTAAATGGCAAAGTAAACAAGTGGTTAGACTCTTCCTTAAACCATATTAAATAGAAGTGGTGATTTTTTAAAAATTTTTGACTTTTTTTTTAAAAAGTTTGAAATGACTTGATTCTTTTCAGTATTTAAACGTTGCCAGTTAAAAGATAACATTTAGTTACAAGAAAATGTTTCAAATTATACAAAACTCGTGTAAGTTAATTGACACTTAATTAGAAAATTATAACTGAAAAGTTAGGAATGGGCTTGCAATTAATTCAAATTATTGGATGAATCAAATTTTAGAATATAATGAAATACAAGAGCCTTATCAGCTCACCAGTTATGCCATCGATATCAAATAATATTGAAGAAAATTCAATACCAGTCCTTCTTAGTAATAGAGATCAAGTAGCTTCAAGCATTTCAATTCAACCATTAGCTCAAAAACGCGGAAGAGGACGTTCACCAAAGTCATTAAGTGTTCAAAATAGTGACGCAGAAAAAGCTCAATCAAATCCAACTACAAGAAAAAGATGTGAAATTATAACATTTATTAAAATGTGAAATTATAACAAAAATATGTCAATACCTTTTCTTTTTATCTTTGATTCTGATTATTATTTTTTTCATTTGATTTAATTTGCTGCTACCAAAATACAAACATATGTCCATAAAAATAAATATATTTTTTTCTGAAATAATTTATCTTTTTTCTTGATTAAAATTAGATACGAAAGAATATAATTAGCTGCAACCAAAAAATATATTCATTCTTAAAAGACCTAAATAATTTTGAAAAATTATTTTTATCTGACATTTATTAACTATTTTTCTCCAAATAATACTGCAATTATTAATTAAAAAAAATTTAAAAAATCTTTTAATTCAAAAAAATTCTATCATTATAACGTAATTACTCGAGTTTTGTCATGTCACTATTTTTTAGTAAAAATTGATTTTTTGGTGTATTTTCGAGTTTTATAACATGTCATAAATCGAAATTTTCAACCACTGTTCGATATATAAAGATATGTCACTATTGTAGGATATCCTACAATAATTAAACATATCATAAAACTCCAGTAATTACAAGCTTCCGAAAGAACAGTTTACAGTTAAATAAGGTAAAAATTTTTACTATTTTTTAATACGCTTTATTTGATTTTTAATCCGAAATTGAATAGCAAAAATAAAAAAACATATTTATTGACATTTAAAATAATACAACTTTAAAAAATAATTTTAAATGATTTTTATATATTTGAAAATGCCCCCCCCCCCATTATCATAAATATATTCAAAATCTTTGAGTCTTGAACACTCTATGTTTTAAATTCAAAAGTTTAAAATAATATGTTTAAAACTGTTATTATCCAAGACTATATTTATAAAATACTTTTTTTAAACAATGGTTGTACTGGAGAAAAAATCTTCGCCATGCTAAAAGATCTTTGAGGTTAGGAGGAGTTAATATTTTTTCTCTAAAATAATTAAATGAACACAGCAACTCCCTTTTTATTTAGTTTTAAAATTGGTTCAAAATGGGTGACAAGACATTAGAAATCAATTCATGAAAAATTGACTGATTGTTTGGAAAATCGATATAATAGAGCGAATTAAAGGATTCTTAATTTTTAGGAAATAATTAGTTAAATAGCGAATTTTGACGAAAGCGATTTTGTAATATTTTGATAATTTAAAAAGGCAATATTTCAAAATAAAAATGAATTCAATCAAGTTATCAGTGTATTCTTTTGGTCATAATATCAAAAAAAAAAAAAAACTGATGAAAAAAATTGACAAGGAATTACAGATAATGATTATTTTAATAAAAATAGCCATATGCTCCACAAGGAGTGAAAAAGAATAAAAAATAAAAAACTGATCTTAATTAATTTTGGGCACAAATAAAAAGAAATAATCAAATTTAATTTTTTAAAAATCTCTAGATATTATAAAGGTATAGAAAAATGATATGTTAATCTCCAAGTATTGTCCAAATAAATTATAGCTTGTTTTTTGAAAATAAAATAAAAATAAAATAATATTACCAATCTATTAAGAGAGAAGAAAAAGACAATTTTTTTGACATATAATTTGTTTTGACAGAATGTTATTTTTTTGCATTTTAGTAAAAAATGTCCATTTTTCAGGCATTCGAATTAAAAAGAGAAAAAAATAAAAATCGCTAATTTTTTCTTATGAATACTCGTCAGCAAGGTTTTGATGCTAATGAAGAATCTTAAATAAAATTGATAATTTTTAAAAAAAATTATTTTCAAAATTTGAAAAACACTAACATAATCTTTGAAAGTATCACTTAGAATATAAATGATATAAGCTGACTTTAGAAAAGTTATGTTTAAATCGTGTAAAAGATTAACTTGAAGCTTGTCCAATTTTTAAGAGTAGTTTGCAAAAGTAAATAGTAGTAGTTTAATTTATTTAAATAACAAGTTAAAATTGTGGATGAAAATTTAATAAGACAAAAAATTTTTGCACTTAATTCACAAAAATTTTCCAATTCATTCACTAAATTTAAAACGGATAAAAATCATCAGAAAAAATTACACCATTTTCAAATAGAACAAATTAAAAATTTTAGCTTTTATAACCATGCAGTTTTACTCAAATTAAAAAGACAAAATTTTTTTTCTTATTTAAAAATTAAATTCAGATTATGCAATTAGGGATTTTAATAATAAAAAAAAATGGCCTTATATAAGAGATAAAATTGAATTTTACTTTTAGATAAACAGATTATATTAATTGATTTTTTTGTTTGAATTAAAAAAAGCAGTTAAATTAATAATGTCAATACCACCAAACATGTACGGTGGAGGACAACACCAACAGCCGCAGCAGGCTCAATTTGTCTTGCCGCAGACAACAACTTTTTTTCAACAAATGGGCCAATTCTATGCCATGAACCAACAACAGCAAAATCAAAAACTCTTGGACGATTTGTACGAAGAACGAATGTTAGAAAAGTCAAAAAAATGGCAGCAATTGCAGTCAAAGCGCTATTCGGAAAAGAGGAAATTTGGCTTTGTTGATAACCAAAAAGAGGACATGCCTCCAGAGCATTTACGAAAAATAATCAAAGACCACGGTGATATGACTAACAGAAAGTTTCGCAACGATAAACGCGTCTACTTGGGAGCTCTAAAGTACATGCCGCATGCAGTCATGAAGCTACTTGAAAATATGCCCATGCCTTGGGAACAAATACGAGAAATAAGAGTAATTTATCACATAACAGGCGCTATTACGTTCGTTAATGAAATTCCATGGGTTGTTGAACCGATTTACATAGCTCAGTGGGGCTCAATGTGGGTGGTTATGAGACGTGAGAAGCGCGATCGAAGACACTTTAAGAGAATGAGATTTCCGCCGTTTGACGACGAAGAGCCGCCGTTGGACTATGCGGACAATATTCTTGACGTAGAGCCTCTAGAAGCAATTCAAATGGAGCTTGACAAAGATGAAGACAAGGAAATATACGACTGGTTTTACGAGCATAAACCTTTGGTTGGCACCAAATTTGGTGTCAATGGGTCTACATATAGACGATGGAATTTGTCTTTGCCCATATTGTCCAATCTATACCGATTAGGCAATCAGCTATTGACCGATTTGCTAGATGACAATTATTTTTATTTGTTCGATTTGAAATCGTTTTTTACAGCCAAAGCTCTTAATATTGCCATACCTGGCGGTCCAAAATTCGAGCCATTGGTCAAAGACGTTAATCCAAACGAAGAAGACTGGAACGAGTTCAACGACATACACAAGATAATTATACGTCAACCGATTCGAACCGAATATAGAATTGCTTTTCCCTATTTGTACAATTCTTATCCGTTCAAAGTATACTTGTCCTGGTATCATACACCAAATGTTGTATTCATAAAAACCGAAGATCCGGACTTGCCTGCATTTTATTTCGATCCGCTAGTAAATCCAATATCGCATAGACACTCGTCAACAAAATCCAACACCACCGAACAAGTAAACGAAATGATTTATGACGACGAGGATTTCGAATTGCCCGAGTTCATTGAGCCGTTTCTAAAAGAGACGCCCTTGTACACGGACAATACAGCAAATGGCATAGCTCTATTGTGGGCTCGACGTCCCTACAATCAACGTTCGGGCAACACTAGACGCGCTGTCGACGTGCCTCTAGTCAAAACATGGTACAGAGAACACTGTCCATCAAGTCATCCGGTAAAAGTGCGTGTTTCATATCAAAAATTGCTCAAATATTTTGTGCTTAACGCGTTGCATCATCGGCATCCGAAGCCGCAAAAAAAACGCTATTTATTTCGTTCGTTTAAATCGACGAAATTTTTTCAAACGACCACACTTGACTGGGTCGAAGCGGGCCTACAAGTATGCAGACAAGGCTACAACATGCTCAATTTGCTGATACATCGCAAAAATTTGAACTATCTTCATTTGGACTATAATTTTAATCTAAAGCCAGTTAAAACACTTACGACAAAAGAGCGTAAAAAGTCACGTTTTGGCAACGCATTTCATCTTTGTAGAGAAATACTTCGCTTGACTAAATTAATTGTAGACTCGCATGTACAATACAGATTGGGCAATGTAGACGCATTTCAATTGGCCGACGGTCTACAATACATATTTGCTCATGTTGGCCAATTGACCGGCATGTACAGATACAAGTACAAGCTAATGAAACAAATAAGAATGTGCAAAGACCTAAAACACTTGGTCTATTACAGATTTAATACGGGCCCGGTCGGCAAAGGACCTGGTTGCGGCTTTTGGACGGCTGGTTGGCGCGTATGGTTGTTTTTCTTGCGTGGCATAACGCCTCTATTAGAACGATGGCTGGGTAATTTGTTGTCGCGTCAATTCGAAGGTCGTCACTCGAAAGGCATAGCCAAGACTGTGACCAAACAGCGAGTCGAGTCGCACTACGATCTTGAGTTGCGTGCTGCTGTAATGCACGACATACTAGACATGATGCCCGAAGGAATCAAACAGAACAAGGCCAAAACCATACTGCAGCATTTGAGCGAAGCGTGGCGCTGCTGGAAAGCAAATATACCGTGGAAAGTGCCCGGCTTGCCCATACCAATCGAGAATATGATCTTGAGATATGTAAAGGCCAAGGCCGATTGGTGGACAAGCACTGCTCACTATAATCGTGAGCGTATTAGACGCGGAGCCACTGTGGACAAGACTGTGTGTAAAAAAAATCTCGGCCGGTTGACCCGTTTGTTTTTGAAAGCCGAACAAGAACGACAACACAATTATTTGAAAGACGGTCCGTATATAACGGCCGAAGAGGCCGTGGCTGTTTACACGACCACTGTTCATTGGCTTGAGTCGCGTCGATTCACGCCCATACCATTTCCGCCACTTTCGTACAAACACGACACCAAACTATTGATATTGGCTCTTGAGAGACTAAAAGAAGCCTATTCGGTCAAATCGCGTCTTAATCAATCGCAACGAGAAGAGCTAGGTCTGATTGAACAAGCGTACGACAATCCGCACGAAGCATTGTCTCGTATTAAGCGACATTTGCTCACACAACGAGCATTTAAAGAAACTCAAATTGAATTTATGGACTTGTATTCGCATTTGGTGCCTGTTTACGAAGTAGAACCATTGGAGAAAATAACAGACGCCTATTTGGACCAATATTTGTGGTACGAGTCGGACAAGCGAAGGCTATTTCCGGCATGGATTAAGCCGGCCGACTCGGAACCGCCGCCGTTGCTTGTGTACAAATGGTGTCAGGGCATAAACAATTTGTCCGACATATGGGACACTAGTGAAGGCGAATGCAATGTAATGCTCGAGACAAAATTCGAGAAAATGTATGAAAAAATGGACTTGACTTTTTTGAATAGGCTGCTTCGTCTAGTAGTCGATCACAACATTGCCGATTATATGTCAGCTAAAAATAACATAGTTATTAATTATAAAGATATGAATCACACAAATTCGTATGGAATTATACGAGGTCTGCAATTTTCTTCATTCATTGTACAATACTATGGTTTAATATTGGACTTGTTGGTGCTTGGTCTGCAACGAGCAAGCGAAATGGCCGGACCGCCACAATTGCCCAATAATTTCTTACAATTTCAAAGTGTCGACATTGAGAGCTCTCATCCGATTCGACTTTACAGCAGATACATTGACAAAATTCACATATTGTTTAGATTTAGTGCCGAAGAGGCCAAAGAGCTAATACAACGCTATTTGACCGAACATCCCGATCCAAATAATGAGAATATTGTCGGCTATAATAACAAAAAATGCTGGCCAAGAGATGCTCGCATGCGTCTCATGAAACACGATGTCAATTTGGGACGTGCCGTATTTTGGGACATTAAAAATAGATTGCCACGAGCAGTGACCACTATTGAATGGGAGCAAAGTTTTGTTTCTGTTTATTCAAAAGATAATCCAAATTTGTTGTTTAATATGAGCGGATTTGAGTGTCGCATACTGCCAAAATGTCGCACAACTAATCAAGAATTTGTGCACAAAGACGGCGTTTGGAATTTACAAAACGAAGTTACCAAGGAACGAACAGCACAATGTTTTTTGCGTGTTGACGAAGATGCAATGAACAAATTTCACAATAGAGTTAGACAAATATTGATGGCATCTGGTTCGACAACATTTACAAAAATAGTCAACAAATGGAATACAGCTTTAATTGGTCTAATGACTTATTTTCGCGAGGCTGTTGTCAATACACAAGAATTGCTCGATTTATTGGTAAAGTGTGAGAACAAAATTCAAACTAGAATTAAAATAGGTCTAAATTCAAAAATGCCAAGTCGTTTTCCGCCTGTTGTTTTCTATACACCAAAAGAATTGGGCGGCTTAGGTATGTTGTCAATGGGTCACGTGCTCATACCACAATCGGATCTAAGATGGTCGAAACAAACCGACGTGGGCATAACTCATTTCAGATCGGGCATGTCACACTCCGAAGATCAGCTAATACCCAATTTATACAGATACATAATGCCATGGGAAAGTGAATTCATTGATTCGCAAAGAGTCTGGGCCGAGTATGCACTTAAACGACAAGAAGCTAACGCACAAAACAAACGATTAACTCTAGAGGATTTGGAGGACAGTTGGGACCGTGGCATACCACGCATAAACACTCTATTTCAAAAAGATCGACACGTGCTAGCCTATGATAAAGGTTGGCGAGTTCGTACCGATTTTAAACAATATCAAATATTGAAACAAAATCCATTTTGGTGGACTCATCAACGACACGATGGTAAATTGTGGAATTTGAACAATTATCGCACTGATATGATACAAGCACTCGGTGGTGTTGAGGGCATACTCGAGCACACTTTATTCAAAGGCACCTATTTTCCCACTTGGGAAGGTCTTTTCTGGGAAAAAGCATCCGGCTTCGAAGAGTCAATGAGATGGAAAAAGCTCACCAATGCCCAACGTTCTGGTCTAAATCAAATACCAAATCGTCGCTTTACTCTATGGTGGTCGCCAACTATAAATCGAGCCAATGTTTATGTTGGCTTTCAAGTACAACTTGATTTAACTGGTATTTTTATGCATGGCAAAATACCAACTCTTAAAATATCTTTAATTCAAATATTTCGTGCTCATTTATGGCAAAAAATACACGAATCAATTGTAATGGATTTGTGTCAAGTATTCGATCAAGAATTAGACGCACTTGAAGTTGAAACTGTTCAAAAAGAAACAATACATCCGAGAAAATCATACAAAATGAACTCGTCATGCGCAGACATACTGCTTTTTGCGGCCTATAAGTGGAATGTGAGCAAGCCTAGTTTATTGGCCGATTCCAAAGACGTAATGGACAATTCAACTACACAAAAATTTTGGTTCGATGTTCAATTGAGATGGGGAGACTATGATTCACACGATATTGAACGATATGCTCGAGCAAAATTTTTAGACTACACCACAGACAACATGAGCATATATCCATCTCCAACTGGATGTATGATAGCCGTTGATTTGGCCTACAATCTTCATTCAGCATTTGGCAATTGGTTCCCGGGCTGTAAGCCACTTATTCAACAAGCTATGGCCAAAATAATGAAAGCCAATCCGGCATTGTACGTTCTTAGAGAACGTATTAGAAAAGGCCTACAATTGTATTCGTCCGAGCCAACTGAACCATATTTATCAAGTCAAAACTATGGCGAATTGTTTAGCAATCAAATTATTTGGTTTGTAGATGACACAAATGTGTACCGAGTAACTATACACAAAACATACGAAGGAAATTTGACCACAAAGCCGATTAACGGTGCCATATTTATTTTTAATCCGCGCACAGGTCAATTATTCTTGAAAATTATTCACACTAGTGTATGGGCCGGTCAAAAGCGTCTCGGTCAATTAGCCAAATGGAAAACGGCCGAGGAAGTGGCCGCTTTGATTAGATCATTGCCAGTCGAAGAGCAGCCAAAGCAAATTATTGTGACCAGAAAAGGTATGTTGGATCCACTAGAGGTGCATTTGCTCGATTTTCCCAACATAGTAATCAAAGGCTCTGAACTACAGCTGCCATTCCAGGCTTGTCTTAAGGTGGAAAAATTCGGCGATTTGATTCTAAAAGCCACTGAGCCACAAATGGTCTTGTTCAATTTGTACGACGACTGGCTTAAATCAATAAGCTCGTACACTGCCTTTTCTAGACTAATTCTCATACTCAAAGCATTGCATGTCAACAACGACAGAGCCAAGATGATTATGAAACCAGACAAGACTGTTATAACTGAGCCGCATCACATATGGCCGTCTTTATCACCCCAGGAATGGATCAACTGCGAAGTTGCTCTAAAGGATCTTATTTTGGCCGATTATGGCAAAAAAAATAATGTCAATGTTGCATCATTAACTCAATCTGAAATAAGAGACATTATACTTGGCATGGAAATTTCGGCACCATCTGCTCAACGACAACAAATAGCTGAAATTGAAAAACAAACTAAAGAACAAACTCAACTAACTGCAACTACAACCAGATCGGTAAACAAGCACGGTGACGAAATAATTACATCAACAACAAGTAATTATGAGACGCAAACATTTTCGTCCAAGACCGAATGGAGAGTGCGAGCTATTTCGGCAACTAATCTTCATTTGAGAACAAATCACATATATGTATCATCTGACGATATAAAAGAGACTGGTTTTACTTATATTCTACCCAAGAATATACTTAAAAAATTTATAACCATATCCGATTTGAGGTGTCAAATAGCGGGCCATTTGTACGGCATTTCGCCGCCAGATAATCCACAAGTAAAAGAAATTCGCTGTATTGTCATGGTGCCGCAATTGGGAACACATCAAGCTGTTCAAATGCCAAACATGCTACCACAGCATGAGTATTTGAAAGAAATGGAACCATTGGGATGGATACACACACAACCAAATGAGTTGCCGCATTTGTCACCACAAGACGTTTGTATACACTCGAAAATAATGGCCGATAATATGTCATGGGATGGTGAAAAGACTATAGTTATTACATGCTCGTTTACGCCCGGTTCAGTCTCTCTAACCGCCTATAAACTAACCCCAAGTGGGTTTGAATGGGGTAAACAAAACACTGATAAAAGCATGAATCCAAAGGGATATTTGCCATCTCATTATGAAAAAGTGCAAATGTTATTGTCCGATAGATTTTTAGGATTTTTTATGGTGCCTGCTCAAGGCTCGTGGAATTTTAATTTCATGGGCGTTAGATATGAAAATGATATAAAATATGAGTTACAATTGGCCAATCCGAAAGATTTCTACCATGAAATTCACAGACCGTCACACTTTTTGAATTTCAGTGCGTCCGAAGATGGAGACTTTTTCAGTTCGGATCGCGAAGACTTATTCAGTTAAACTAATTATTTTTCATTTTTGCAATTTTATCTCTTTTTTTCTTTTCAATAATCATTAAAAATTGGTGATCAACTTCTTTTTTTTTTTATTTTAATTATTTGTTGTAAAATAAAAAATATTCAATAGTTATTTGTTTATTTATTAGAGATATAAATTTTTCTCACAAATAGTCCTGATTGACAAAATTATAATTTATTTCAAAATAAAACATTAAGTTCCTTTCGAGAACTTTTTTGAATCAGAAAAAAAAAAAGGTATCAATCAAGTTTTTGTGAAGAACAAACATCACATTAAAATAACATTATTACATTAAACAAGTGTAAGGCAATTTTCCTTGATTTCAAACCTTAAATCTCAATTGATTTAGAAGTTTTTTTAATTCACTAAGAAATTGATTGTTTTTTTCATCAATTGATAATTAAAAAAATTCTAATTTTTTTAAAATAAATTTTAGGGTTTATCTATTTATAAAGTTAAAATTTTTTAATCCTTTTTAAAATAATTTTTAAATTTAATATATTTAATAGGGTCTACGATCCGAATTCAAACCGACAAACTGAGACAATCTTGATAATCTTGATAGAAAACAATTTTTATAGAAAGATTTTGCAAGATGACTTGAATAAATTGGGCAGCTGAGTGGGGAATGGTCTTCAATTGTGATAAATCAAAGGTGATGCGAGTAGCTGATAATAAAAAAAAAATTATCAAGTCGAGTCTTACAAGAAGAGCGACCCAGTATCTGAAATTGTTCAGATTCTTGACGAATTTTCGGAAAGAGACCTCGGAGTCTAAATGAAGTCCAATCTTAAGTGGGACGATCAATGAAGGCCAGCAGCTATGCGAGGCAACACAGCACTTTCAACAATTCAATTCAGTTTACATTAATGGATGTCAGAATGCTCAGCTCATTGTACAAGACTTATGCAAAACATTTGGAATATGCTATACAAGTGTTATGAGTAAATGACCAACTAACTCTTAATTATCATTATTTCTTTTAAAAAGGTATAGGTTAAAGAGATTTTTCGTTTTAATCAGTTTGTTCAATTTCCTGAGATTAAGTTTTTTTTATTATCTTAAACCAATCATTTTAAATGTCTTTTTAAAACTGTTAAAATTTAAAGAAATTAACTTAAAAAAAATTTTAAGAATAAAAAATAATTAAAAAAAAAATTAATTTAAAAATAAATAGTTTTCATATTCATCATCGGTTAATAAATTTTAACGTTTTCAATCTCGAGAGTCGATAATTTTGCTAATAGCATCTTCAAATATTTCATCAAAAGCCAAGTAAATATCAATTGCTGTTTCATGACAATGAAAATATTTAAAAGTTAATCCTTTCTGTACTTTTTGTACTTTTTCTAAAATTTAATTTATTTGGCCCTGTTCCTTTTTATACTTTCTGTACTTTTTGTACTTTTTCTAAATATTATTTTATTTGGCCATGTTCCTTTTTGTATTTTTTTTACTTTCTCATATTAAAAATAAAGATTGTTTTTTATTCATTGTTTTCTTAAAATTAGAATGGTTCAGAATTTTGCAAATTTTTATTAAATTTATTATAGAAATCTATAAATAAATTTAAATAATATTTTTTTGAAAAAAAATTATTTATTTATGTTTTTTTTTTATTAATTCAAGTCTTATAGGCAAAAGATTTAAATAAAAAAAAGGAAAAAAGAACAAGGTACCCCCGTGATTACCTCAGAAATACTACTTTGTTTAATTTAATATTAATTTACAACAGAAACATATTAAAAAATAAAATTTTTATTTAAATATTTGGGTTGAGCATGGATGAGAAAGAGAAGAAATTCTGATACAAAGGTAAATTTTTAAAACCAAGCTTTTTTTCAATGAATCTTAATAAAAAAAAATTAATAAAACTATTCAGAACAAAAAAAAACACACAAAATGAACATAAAAGTTTTTTATGGTCTCATTGAAAATAGATGAGAAAACCAAAGAAAGCTAAACATTTTCAGCTGAGTTAAATTTATGATCAAATTTTAAAAAATGATTTACTTTATTTATTTTTATCTAAATAAATTGAATAATATGAAATTTTTTTTAGTATTTAAAAACAATTTTTCTTTAAGGGATGTTTATTAATATTTTTGATCCTCTCCTTTTATGAAAAGAATTCTAGGGATGCTAATTGTAAATCGTTCGTTTTTTCAAGATAATACATCAACTAAATTAAATCCAATCTAAATTAAAATAATAGGTGATCATAAAAAAAAATCGTGATTAAAAAAATAAATTATCAAATATTTTTTGATTATTTTATTTTGATAAGAAATTTAAAACTGTAAATAAATGCCTAGAAAAGCACTAAAACTAAATTTAGAATTTTTATTCTCTAGTAGTGAAAACTTTAAAAGCATTCTTAATTTTGACGTAAACATAAATCTTAGTAGACATCTATTGTTGAAATCTAGTCTCCTATATTTATTTTCAAATAATTAATTAAATATAAATCTTAAATGTTTAAATTTTGAAATAAAATACAATTTATTTATTTTGGTTAATTGTCATATAAAATAAATTTTGATTATCTTTTGTCGAAAGTTAGTGTTTTCTTGGAATAAATTTAAGTGCTAAATCATAATCAGGTACGACAATTAGTCGAAAACCTAGCTTTGGTTCTTTTCCAATGTATTCCAATCTAAAATTTTTGAGAATCTAAATAAAATATGTTTTTTAATTGTTAAATTTAAATTCAAATAATTTAGAATAAGTTACTTTAATCATTATTAGATACATCTTTTGCTCCGCCAACCTTCGTCCAATACACATCCTTGAGCCGAAGCCGAATGGCATGCTTGTATATGGATTTATTGGATCACTATTACTTTCTCTAAGCCAGCGTTTTGGATCATATTTTTCTGGATTTTTAAAATATTTTTCAGATTTGCTCATCAAGAAGAAAACCATGTTTATAGTTGTCTAAATAAAATAAATTCTTAAAAAAAATTTTTTAATAAATACAAAATATACGTTTTTGGGTATCAAATAGTTGTCCAAGATTATGTCATTTGGCAAGACCCGACCATTTGTTGGGGCAATTGAATGTAGTCTTTGCGACTCTTTTAGAGAAGCTTTCACTAGAGGAATTTTACTCAAATCATCTTGTTCGATATATGTATTTTTTTTATCCATTTTCAATATTTCTTCATATAGTTCTTCTTGAATGTCAGGATTTGTTGAAATTCGATGCAGCCAAAAATGTAAAGTTGTTGAAGTCTAGAAATAGAAAATTTTACTCTAAGCCTTTGACTCCATATCTATTCTCTTACAGTATCAAATGCAGCTAACAAAAATTCGCTCATTATTGACACTATATCATCAAAGCTTAAATTATTTTTATTCAAGAGATACTGCTGCAGCATTGTATGATTTCCTTTTTGATTTAAATTTTCTACATATTTGTATGATTCCGTGACATATTTTCGCGTAAAGCTAAATTGAAAATTTAAATTTTTTTTTTTTATTTGTTTAAAAAATACTTGTAAACAAAATCAGACGTTCTTTCAAATTCTTTCCACAATTTGTTTCTGAAGTACTTCCAAATTGGAATATTGTAGAACAATTGGGATGTCAAATCTCCATAGTCTTCAATGCTATTGAAAAGTTTTAATATTTCCGGCGATCTTTTTTCAGTGTTTATACACTGAAGTCTTTGATCAAATGCAACTATACTCATCACTTAAAAAAAAGAAATTGGAGAAAAAATTCTTATTTTTTTAAAACATACTCTCTAAAAGAACGTATTTTAATTCAGTCTCGAATTTTTTTATGACAAAAGATTCTCCATTGTGAGAATTTTTCATCAGTATATCAACAAATTCATCAATTATTTTGTTATGTGTGTCTAAATACATTGCAACAGCCTGTGGTTTTGCAACAATTGGATTTGACGCACTTCTCTGAATTTTCCAAATGTCGCCCTGGCTAAAATTTGAGTTAAAAAATTAAAAAAAATAAACAATTTTGCTCTACCTGTTAACCAAACCAGAAGGGTAATTTTTTCTTTTTGAATAAATCTCCCACGGAATAACCGAGGGACGATTCGGACTAGGGCCCTCGTTTTGAAACACAATTTTGGCGTGCTCTGGTTTGAAAACAAAAAGCTTAAGACTAATTAAATGTAATTGCTTAAAATAAGTTTTTAGAATAAAAATTACATTATTTTCTCCTAGGATAGACAATCTAACCAAATCTCCATATTTCTCATGCAAATTTAAACAAAATTTATCAAAAGGATTAAATTCTAGATCACCACCTAGTTTTTAATTGAAACAAACTAGAAATTTTTATACTTATTTTTTTTTTTTGCACACAAACCAAATATTTTTAATTCAGGCAGATTTCCGACAATGGGATATGGCCGAGGACCTGGTATATCTTCAAATTTTTTTAGTGTTTGCTGGGATGAAAAACCTCTGTAAGCTCTGAACCACAAATTAAGTTTCATTTTAAAATTTTTTTCTTTTATTTAAAATAAAATACAAGTATGTTTAATTTTAATATTTAAATACTACGGAATTTTGAGCTCATTAAAATAAGAAAATATCAAGCTAAACATTATTCATAGAGTATTGGACTAAAAGATAAGAATTATCGAATCTAGATAAGTTTAATTTTACTTTTATTAAAAAAAATTGCCACTTTTTAACACCCTGGAAATTTTAATGATATTAAATATTTCCAATCTTGAATCGAATAAATTAAAAATATTTTTAAAAAAATGGAGGGCGCTCTCTTGATTAATTTTTCCAAATGAATCGATTCAATTTTAATTTTGCGCATTTTAATAATGATATCTATCTATTCATGCAATGAACATAGATTATGCAATACTGAAATGCTTATTGAAGATTTTTCAAGCGCTGTCTATTGGCGAATAGCTGCAATTTTTTCTACCATTGCCGCTCTATTTTCAGTAGCTGTTGTCTTTTGGTTTTTGATTTTTCGAGACAATCCTGATCTCCCTGATGATACAGATCCGTCCGAAAAGACACGCTTTCTCAATGATATTAATCGAAAAAAATCTAACAATTTACTTGAAGAAATTCTAGAAGCTTTGAAAAATTTATACGAATCTAAAAAAAATGTTAAAAGCAGCTTTATGAGAAAAATGGAATATTTAATTTTTGGTTCTAGTTCGGAAAATGGTAAGTTTTTTAAAATTATTAATAAAAATTTTTGTATTATCTCCTTTTTCTAAGATACCGAATCCGAGAATACTATGAATTCTTCTACCATGAATGGAGACGAAGATGGCAAGCAAAAATTTACACGTTTTTTGAACACAAAAAAGGCCAAGGAAGCAAACAAAGACAGAAATAAAATAAAAGAAAAGGTCGACAAGTCCAAACAGCCCTCTAAATCTAGAAATAACAACAACAAAAATATTGGATCTAGTCTAAGCTTGAATTCAGTCATATTTGAAAAAGAGATTGAAAATTTCAATAACAATAATAATCATAATCGAAGAAGGTATTATTCAGAGACTCAAATTGCCGAGCCAAAGACAATGCAGCCTAATAAATCAATATGCAGCTTAAATACTGAAAATAAAATTCTAAATTTAAATAAAAAAATAATCGAGCTAGATGATAAATTATTAGCAGAATTGAATAATAATTTTTCTAATTTACTTAACACAAACTACGCAGACGCCTACTTGTCTATAAAATATTTAAAAAAAAAACACATTTTAATTATCTTTGATTCTATAGAGAACTTAAGCCTGTTTGAGCTGGAGAGAGTGCTGATAATTGTGGATGTGTTCTACAAAGCTAAGCACATGAAAAGAATGGTTTCAAAATCAGAAAATTTTGGCCTAAGAGCATTGGAAAAAAAAAGTTTCAAGTTTAAATTTTTGATATCTCTTGGAAAAAATATTCAGACTGATTTACTCAAGTTAAATATTTTTATTATCGGAAAAGTGATTGAGAATGAAAAACAAACTGGATCTAGTCTAATTCTAGTTTCTAAGTCGGCTCCAGAGATGCAAATTCTTGGCGGCGCTCAGATTAAAGTTAAAAACGTTTGTTAAAGATTATAATTAAATACTTATTTTGTTATACAAATTTTTTAAATTTATGTAAAAAGATATTTCATATAGTTTCAGCTTTTAATTAATAGATGCAAATCAGCATTTTTATTTGAATGATTCAAATAAACTCTTAACGTTTGAAATTTAAAAATTAAAAAAAATACTGGTTTTAAAGTTTTAATCTAATAATTATGAAAAAAAATTCAATACTCATATACAAAAATAGCCTCTGGTTTTATTTACCTAGCTTTTTTCCATGGATTGACAGTAAGAAAAAAACAATAAATTTTGTTTTGTTTTTTCTCACTATTTTGTTCTTTTGTATCCTTTTTGGTAAGGAAATAAAACGAATTTCTAAATAAATTTTAGAAAATTGAAATCAACTAAAGAATATCTAAAAAAAAAACAAGCATATTGCCTTTAGCTCCATTATTCAAGAGTACAAATTTTTTTAAAAAATAATCTGCGCTACTTTTAGTAACAAAAATCTCGAATTTAAATATTATTTAAAAAAATCTAAAATAATTCTAAATAATTTAGACTCAATAGCTTACATAAAAAAATTAAAAAAAGAAATTACTAATTTTTATATGTGAAGACCTAATTTTTTATTAAGCATACATTTTTTTATATAATTGATAGATGTTTTTCAAAAAAGATTTTTGTTTGAGTACTTTAGAATTTAATTACGCATTTTAATTGAAACAAGTAAAAAAACATTTAAAAGCATGAAATGCTTAAAAAGTCTTCTCATAGTAAATTAAAATGAAATTTTAAGGTTTTATAAAATAATATTTTATAATGTTTAATAAACGCCTATAAAACATAGATTGCAGTTTTAAAAAGTATTTAAAATTAATTTACACTCAAAAATCGGAGGGTTTTTTTTGACCCTTTGTGTTAGCTGTTCTTTTTACTTTTTATTCAATGAAAATAAGCATATTTAGCAACAAAAATTAAATCATTTTAATATTTTTTGATTTTAAAATTTTGATTAAAAAAAATTTTCCATAATTATTAGAATTTAATTAACTAAAAACAAACGAAATAAGTAATTTGACTTTTTTTGCATTTTCTCTAAACACCTTGACAAGTAACTCATTTAAGAATATTGGAAAGTTTTTTCAGCTAAGGCTCAAATTTGACTGTAAAAATATTGAAACTAAGTTCTCTAATGTATCTTGAGAGCTATTTTTATTTTATGATATTAATTTTATAAAATGCTTACTTTGAAAAATTCAATTACAGAAACTAATCTTAGAATATTTTATCAAAATTTAATTTGATTAAAAATAAAAGTCATATTTTTTTTAAAAATTTTATTTTCAAATTTTTGTAAGATTACAAAAAAAATATTGAATTTGACATAAAAATATTATCTTAAACATTTTTTAAATTTAAGATGTTATTAAATTCATCTGAATAGTGCGAACCGTCGTTTGGTAGTTTTAGCGCAAAAAATGGACAAAAAATCACCCATTTCCAATTTAAGCCAAAAGTTTCAACTAAATTTTCATATTTGGATGATTTATAATGCATTTTCTTTGAGCTTTCATACCAAGTTTGATTATTTAGAACCAAATTAAAATTAATTAAAAAATAAAAAAATAAAAGAAAAAATAAAATCACTGTAATTGTGTTTGTAAATACAAAGAAAAGATCTTTAAGGTTAATGAGCCCAAAAATCCAGGCTAACCAAGGAACAAAAATTTTTAAAATTGATTTAATTCCAAAAGAGTTTAAACTATTTAAATAGAAATTAAAATTAATCACATTGCTTAAAAGTGTACCAAACCAAACATAAAGTATGAACAACAAATAAAAACGAGCATTCTTGTATCCAATGCATTTACCTAAGAATAAGCAATGATTATGTCTTTTAAGAATGCATCTATCACAAGTAAGGCAATGGTATGATCTTGGTGGGGCATAGTGTTCACAGATAGAACAATACTTCCATCCTAAGAGCTGTTTTGTGGGTGCTGGATTCGAGTATATGGAAGTATCGACTATAATTGCTTTAAGCATATTTCCGCATATATTAAACAAAATAAATATTCCAATTGATAAAGCCAGAATCGAAAACACTGGATTTGTAGAAAACTCATGATAAAGTGATATGAAATCGTTTATAGTTACCATTAATAAGAGACTTATTGTAGATAATATTCCAAATAAGTTTGCTCGATCTTTGGCAAAATTTTTTCCAAGATTTTCCATCTTATTTAAATCTTTTTCTTAAACCCCAACTGTTCAAATTAAAATTTCAAAAAATTAATCATTTTTATATTATACTAAATTAATTTTCATTTATAAAAAAAAATCTTAATGATTTAGTCATTTTTCAAAATTAATTTAAACTTATTTTAGCTAATTGAAATATACTGAAAATTTTTAATTTCATTTCGATTTTTGTACACAATTGACCTTGGATAAATCGAATACTATTTTAATTCATGTGTGTCTCGATTTTTCAAAAAATGTAATTTGCCAATTTTGATTTAATTTAAGTAAAAAAGACAAATTAAAATACAGTGCTGCTACGTCATGATTATTTTTCGATTTTTATATTTACGTAAAAAAAAGTAAAAAATTCGCGTTTTTACTTAAATTCACGCAAAATCATCATGACGTAGCAGCACTGTATTTAATTTTTATTTTTTAAAATGGTCTAGAAAAATTTTAGAAAATAGATAATAAATTTTTTTTCAAATTTTCTTATAAAAATATTAAGATACTTATCAATTTTGAAATGCTAATTTAAATCGATTACACAAGTAATAGAATAAAAATATATAGTAAGATGGGGCAATTATTTAATGTGTGAATGGGGTGAATTTTTTTTGATTAAATTTTACGGCAAAATAA
>VANL01000514.1:0-31051 GCA_006352455.1 Brachionus sp. 'Tiscar' | reverse complement strand
ATTAATTTCAGCCTCATAGGCAATTTAAAATTGAATAAAAAAGTAAAAAAAATAAAAAATAAAATATAATTTAAGTTTAAATCTATAGATTTTTTAAAAGCCAAATATTACTCAAAATACAAGATATTAGTAATGGAAAGTAAGAAAAATCAATTTAAATAAATTTTATTTTTTAATTTTTGAAATATCTCTGATTAATAATATTTCTTTGGTCTAATGTAAAAAAATAAAAATTACCCACTTGAAGATTTTAAAAATTTGTACTTGAATTTATTTTGCTTTAATTTTTAAATTAAAAATATTTATATAAGGTGGGTGGAATGTTTAATTTGCCAGATACTGATTCTCAAAGAAAATCTAATTTTCATTATTAAAGTTGAAAAAAAATAGCTCAGCACTATTTATTTTTTGGCATATTCTTGATGCGCTGATTAAAAATATTACCAATCAAAATTTTAACCTACTGTAACACCCATAATTTGTGATAAAGAGCGTGGAATTTTTATTTTAGGCTGCTAAAAAATTTTTTTTTCTGGAAAAAGTGTCTATAGCATAAAATTCTCTAAAACCCTTTCTCCAAAATAAATATAAACCCAAATAAAAAGGATTTTTCTCTTCCAAAACGTCATCCAAAAGAAATTAAGACAAAAATTCTGACACACATCATTTTACCTATTATTAGGCCATTATTAATATTTTAAAAAAGTTAAGATTGGCAAACTTGCCTTCCTCCGTTTTTTAAGAAACATTAACTGTTAAAAAAAGCAATAAATTTTTTTTTAATGTTAAAATTAAAAAAATAATGCCCTTAAATGAGGGAAGTATTACTTTTTTAGGCAGAAATATTAACACTAGAAGACCTTAGTGGTTTTTTGAACCCCTTTTTGTCAGTTTTTTTTAGCATAAAAAAAACTTTCTAAGCATCAGATTCATTAGATTTTTTTTTTTAAATTTAAATTTTTTTTTAAAAAAAAATTCATTAAAAAAAAAACTTTAATTTAATACCTAAATAAAAATTCTAATTAATTATTTTCATTATTTTTTATAAATTTAAAAGTGGGGATTTTTGAACCCCACTGAAAAACATTTTAAACCAAAGTCAAGCATTGTGCATAATTCTGCATGCATAAAATTTTTACTCTTCTTGATGCTGATATAGACATTTATTTTGATGCTCATATCTAATTTTAATTATTAGCTCGTGTTCTTGTAACGAAACCACAAGTATAAATTATCATTGCTTAATTAGAACTTGAGAGCATTTATTTATTTAAATAAAGCTTTTAAAAATATTATTTATTTTTATTACTTTATGTTAGATAAGGTAAATAATCTGCCTTAAACAAAATATTCCAAAAAAGTTTTTTTAGCATAAAATTTTAATTAAAATTAGAGGGTTATTTTTAGCGAAAATGTGTTTTTTTAAGCTCATTCGGTAAAAAATTTATCATCATTACAAAATAAAAATTCAAGCTAAAGAAAAAATTTATATTCTAAATGAAAATTTTGATTAAACGTTTATTATAAATAAAATAAATGATAATATTTGAAGAAATAAAAACAAATACTAGACTACAATTAATAAAAGAAAAAAATTCAAAATCTACAACTAAAAATTATTCTCTTCTGTGTATATTAAAATATCTGAATTTGTTTTTTCCATAATTGTTCTTTTTTCTTGAATTAACTAATTTTTTTCAAAGATAAAAAATAAAAATTAATTTAATTAAATAAAAAAAATATATATTTATTAAATTAACTTGATCTAGATCCCCATGCAGCATAGCCATATCGACCAAATTCAGTCTCATCATCTTCTCTCTTAATTCTAAAATAGCCATTTTCTCCCCAATCAGATCCCCAACTATTAGCCGCAATCTATTTTAATTTAAACAAAAAAAAAACTGAATTATCTATTTTAAAAGAAAAAATACCCAGTAGTCGACGTTGTTTTCGGTTCCCCATCCGACAACTTTGACTGAGTGATACGGATCATCAACATCGAGCAAACGAGCATTAGGATGCTTTGAATAAATACCACTTTTGTACATAAAAAAGTCATCATATACTTTGAACGCCATTTGAATGGGTCCATTTTCTTCAATTTCCTCCATGAGATCATTGGACGAACTAGCCCTGATTGGGTAGCCGGGTCCAGAGTTCATCAAAGGCTTGTTGTATAGTCTTCCGTCCGAAGGACAAACAACACGGTTTAAATTTGAATTAACTTTGCACTCAGTTGCCGTGCCAGTCTTGTCGCTTTCAGACGGATAACACGCTTCGTTCACTATACCGCCAAGAATTCTGCCGTCTTGATCTGCACTAGTGCTCTCAATAAACTTCCAGCCAATGTCCATGGTGGCCGGTGAGCAGCCGTTTTCATTTCCGGGCAATATGACACACGAGAGCAGCATTTGAACTGACATTGATTCGTTGCCACGCTTGCCATCGTATACTTTGGCCACTCGATCAGTCGCTGCTTCCAAAGCCGAGTAGGCCCATGACGCACCGCACTCGCCCTGATCTCTCACTGGTCTCAGACTGTTCACCATATACGGCTCGGCCCGAAAGTCATAGCTGTCTCTTATTGGCACCGGGTCGTTGCGTATTGCGCGCTGAATTCTTACTGGTATTCTCGTGCCCAATTTATGCTTATAGCCATAGTCTAAACTTTTGGACCAAAATTTCGAATAGTTCTCAGCTCGCCAAGTAGACCTTGATAGAAAAATTTCAAAATTTTTTATTTAATTTTTTTTGTTAGTTTAAAAGAATAAAAAAGTTTTTTTGCTGTGAATAAAACAATGTTTTTTTATTAAAATATGAGCAGATAAGAAAGAAGAGCGTTTTGTTTATTTTTTTTTCAATAAAATGACTATTCTAAATTATCTAATCTTAATCTGATTATTGTAAAAGCATGATTCATAATAAAATAAAAAAAAAAAAAAAAATTAGGTTAATTTAAAGTTCATTAATTTTTTTTTAAACTATGTGGTTAATATTTTAAGCACGAAATAAAATATGTTATAATTTTTATATATTTTTTTTTCTAATTTGGTAGCTTTTTAAGATTTCAAGTCAACTTTAATATTAGAAAAAAAAAATAGTTTTATTTCATCTAAGCCCTACTGTTGAGTTTTAATTAATCAAAAATAAATAAATAAAATAATAAAGTTTTTATATTACTTTTATTATTAAAAGTAATCTACTTACAGAGGATCACTGTTTATTCTATGCAGAAGATCGGTGTTGATTAAACACCTGTTATTGCTACATTGAACATTACCCTCATTGCAGACACATTGATTGCAATTGTCATCAAATCGCTGACCATTCGTGTACCAATGACCATCATGATAGCAGAAATTGTTAACATTAGGTGCTAATTGAAAGCATGATTTTTTTATTTTGAAAAAAAATTGATTTAGTAATATTACTTTTGGTGGTGACTGGTAAAAATGGTTGCTGGACTTGGCAGACATTTTTAGCGTCAGGACAGCAGTCACTAGAGTCTGGTCTGTGACAAAAAACATCACAGTAGCATCTGGTATCATAGTGAATCATGAAACAATCATCGTCTCTCTTCATACAGCATGAATCCAAGTTGTTCAAGTTGAGAAATTCACGACAAGTGCCACCGTCAAACTCGTTGCGCTTGTCGCCGTGTTTGAAATAGCGCGAGTCGTAGCTGGCCACATATACCACCAATTGTACTAGGTGTACAATCCAAAATTTCATTTTATTTTTTATTTTTTTTAGCTAATACTTAATTTGAAATCTATTTATTAAAGTTAAATTTAAATATTTTAATCCTTTTTTAAATAGGCTTAAAAAATTAGCTCAAATCAGGTAAGTCAATAGAGGCCGATCACGTAAAATAAATCAATAGGAAATAAAATAACTCTTCTTTTTGTTTCTTTTAAATTTTGGCGAATAAAATTCTGACATGTTTTATATAAGGCAAAAATAAAATTGATTGCTTAATCGAATAACCCAGGGTTCTGTTTCGTTTCGATAAGGTTTCTGTCAAGATTAGCTCATCTAGAAAAATATTTTTTTAATTAACTCTAATTCAAAACAGTTAAAAAAATAAGAATTTATATATTTTTTAATGAGTAAATTGGGCAATATTCGGCCTCGGCTTATGCAACCGGATTTTGGCAATAGCAAACAGATTGAACACTAATAGAACTTCCTCTCTATTAAACTATTCTAAATAAATAGAAAAACTAGTTGGAAGTTAGTAAAGGTTTATATGATATAAAAACAAAAAAAGAAAAAAGAAGCAAAGTGCTGTTTTTGCCATTAGATTAGGTTAATTTGGTTGCCGTAGAAATTAGCTTGATGGATGCGCTTTATTTAAAATTAGAAGTCAGCTGGAAAGATTTTGTTCTAAGCGACTTGATCATCAATCAAACGCCTGATATCATTGAGTTTGTGTTGTGTTAAGAAAAAAGTTTCAGCACCCCCAGAGGGGATCGAACCCTCGACCTATGGATTAGAAGTCCATCGCGCTATCCACTGCGCTATGGGGGCCTCTTCTAAGCTCTAAACATAATCTATTTTTTGTCTAGAGTGAATTGTTTTTAATTTAACTATTAAAAATTTTAAAGTCGCTTTTAAACACATTTGTTTAATTGAAACCAGGTTTTTTTATTTTAATTTTTTTTTTTACATTAATAAAAAGAAATTCTTTGTCACAACCTAAATTTGTTCTATCAAGACTATAACTTTACAGCAAAAAGAGAGTAAAATTAAAAAAATATAAAAAAACTTAAGCTTATAAAAATTATTTTTTTAATTGAATAAATGATACTTTTTTTTTTGTTCTAATGGGAATATTCCCTAGTATTAAAAATCACGCCAATGTAATTTAATAAAAATGACCTAAAAATTGCTCAACTTAATTTAACTTGAATTAAAAGAAACAAAAATTTTAGGCTCAAGAAAAGTAAATATAAAATTTTTTATAGAATGAAGATTTGATTGCTGAAAATTAATTTTTCTATAATTCGATTATAAAATAATTCTCAAAGCCAAATACTTAAATAGAAAATAATTTCAAAAATAAGACTCAAAGAAATTACTTGTAGAAATAAAAATAATTCTTATCTTATAAGTGTTGATATTTTATTCTTTTTCTTCTTAAAAAAAAAAAAAGTAAAAACAAATTACTTCTTTTCTAATTTGCTTTAGTTTAAGACGAATTTTTAATTTCAATTTAAAGTTCAACATTCTGAGATTGATTTTTAATTTTTACTGGAATCTTATCAATCTAATAAACTTGGTAAAAAGTAATATTAGTTTTTATCAAATAAAATTTCTATGCTTATGTTATCTCTTAAAAAAAAATATTTTTTTTTTTTAAATTTCAATCACTTTTCTACGATTAGATTAGCATGGTAAAGTTTTCAAATTGTTTAACTTGAATAAAATATTATACAATAAATTGAAAAAATATTAGAGTGTTTTTTTTTTTAAATTGAATTTTGTTTTTTTTGCTTATTAATTATTTTAAAGAAATTTTTTATATAAATGTTTTATATTGACTTCTTGTTCTTGTGCAAGTTTTATATTTTTGACAAATTTATTCTTCTATTTTTATTAGAAAAAAAACCAATTTAAATAATCAAGTACACCTATTTGCAAAAAATAAAAACACTAATTTGTATAGATTTGGATGCATGTCAAAACAAAAGTAGATGGGATTTTTCAAAAGTTTATTTACTTTTTGATTAAAAAATTTTCTTTGTTTATTTGCATAAGGTTATTGAAGTCAAACGTGCATTTTCTCATTATGAATTGAAAGCAAAAATGGTAGGTTTTTAAATACTCGCGTTCGTAGCTACTGTGGAACGTTTATCTTAGACAACATTACTAATCCGAGCCCTCAGTCATATTTAAATAAAACCAATATTTGATTTTCATTCTATAAAGTAAAATATTTACATAGCAACTTCCATAATACCTCAACTTTCACTTAAATTAATCTATTATCATTTTTTTAAAGTAAATTTGATTTTAAAGATTGTAAAGCAAATATCAAAAATTGCATATTTACTACAGATGATAAGATTAGTCATAAGTTTAGTTAAATTTAGATTTTTTTTTAAATAGATGAATTTATGACTTAACAGAAAACAAGTATTTATTTTTGGGTTTATTTATTACAAAAAGATATGCAAATAATTTGTTTTATTAGTTTAATTCAAAAAAAGAAGATTGTCCAGCTTACCAATTTAATTGTTAATTTATTAACTTTATTTTTCATTGAAGAAATTTAAGATTTAGAAGAATTCGAAAATTTTTTATTTGATCACATACCCACAATAAATTTTAGAATAGTTCTATGAGATTTTATGATCAAAATCAGCTAAAAAAATAAAAAAAATTACACCCGAACTTATGATACTTTTTGTTTATTTGACTAAACTGAAAATAGCATGGCTTTGTTTGTCCATTCATAAAAAAAATGATGAAAATTGCTGAATTTCTTCAATTAAATTTTCAAGAGATATTGATTAAAGAGTCAACAAAATTTCAAGCATTAGCCAGATATAAAATGGCCTGAAGTTTGATAATGAGTAATTTACTTCATTGATTTATTGTTTAAAAATTTTAATAAAAATTAAATTTTTCAGTTTTATCTTTTAGCTTTTATTTAATAGATTTTTTTTAAATAAAAAATTTAAATTGAAGTTTTTTATTTTAATAAACTTTTAACCATCTAATAACAGAAGCTCGAAAATAATTTATTAGATAGAGAAAATTTTTAATAGGATTAAAAATTTAACACCCCCAGAGGGGATCGAACCCTCGACCTATGGATTAGAAGTCCATCGCGCTATCCACTGCGCTATGGGGGCTTTCGAAACAATTTATAAGAGCTCGAGATAATGTGCTAGATTGCAATAAAAAATAGAATTCAAAATATGCTAAGACTAAATAAAAAAAATAGCGGGCGAGCAACTATTTAAATGAATTAAATCACTAATCCAAGTATTTTAACCGTAACAAAAAAAAATTATAATAAAAATAAAAGCCTTAATTTTGCATCAAAAGCAAAGATTTATTTAAATATATCCTGGCTTCTAAACTTCCTAGATTTGCTAATTTTGAAAAAAGATACTTAACCTTTTTTAAATTGGGTTTAAATTCTAATTAAAATTGTGAATAAGTCGAATTCACACACACACACACACACACACACACTCTTGGGAGTTTGAGAATATGGCCTTTTGTTGGTAATTAAAATTTTTCAAATCAACTTTCACTGACTACCCACAATGACAAATAGATAATACCGCGGGAATTAATCTAGAATTAGAGATAAAAATTACTCACTAAACAACAACTATAAAGGAAAGGAACATTTTGTTGTGTCAGTTTATTGCGAGATAAACCTTTAGAAGTTTTTTTCCTTGTTTTTTTTTTTCTTTTTTTTTTGCGATATAAAAAGAATTGAAAAGAACAAAATTTAAAATCTTAGAAAGATGTGCTCTTTTTAAATGTCAAATTCTTAGGTTTATTCTTTTATTTCTCTAAATTAAAAGGAAGTTGTTAAGCAATTAAAATTTAAACATTTTAAAACAAAAAAAAAAAAATTATTTATTTTTTCTATTATTCAAAGGGTCAAAAATTATACAAATGAAGCTAAAATATTTAATTTTAATTCTTTTTGCAAAAATTGTCAGTCTCACGGCTGACAACACCAAATGGATAACATCAAACGAATTCTATCAACTAGTTGCCCAATTCAAATCATCTAAAAGTCACGTCATTATTGACACACGCAGCTCTAACGAATTCAACGGTTGGAAGTCATTTGACACACTATTCAACAGAGGCTTTGACTTCAATCAAACAGGCCTAGTCACATTGTACGATTTAAAAAGTGGACACGTGACTAATTCAGTCAATTTAGATGCTGACTGGATACATTTGTTTGAGTCTGATCTGAAAAACCTAATTGAAACAAGACTTGGTCTAACTACAGATGGAGATAAGAAATCAGTAATACTATACGATATTAAAAAAGAAAGACTGGAAAAGGTTAAAAATTATTTAAATTCACATTTTAATCTCGATTTAGTCTATTTGTGCAAGCTAACAGAAGCACAACTATCTCAATTTGTGCTCACTTCTAATGTAACTGGCAATTTATTCTTTCAGGAACCTTTCTATGATCAACTTTTATCACCAGAAGCTTTGTATGCAATACTAAGGCCATTCAATGACAGCTATGTAATAAATACTAAACCAGTCACTGATTACTTTTTGTTCGAAGTTGGACCAGAAAATTTCTATGAACAATCGCACATACCCACAGCAGTTCATCTAAAAATAGAAGATTTTATGAATGGTGAGAAGCGAAAGCCGAAACAAGAAGTGGCCAGAGCTCTTCTAAGCTATGGAATATTGCCTTACAATATAGAAATGGTAATTCTGTACGGCAATCCTGATCCAATGCCAGCCTATCGAGTAGCCATTATAATGAAGTCTCTGGGAGTTAAAGAAGTGCGTGTACTCAATGGTGGCTTTCGTACTTGGCTTATAAAAAACTATCCCTTAGAAACCTATAGGACTAAAGGATACAGTGTTAAAAATAGGATACCTGAAAATTTGAAGCTTTACGAAGAGCAGTCACAGTTGTCTTTGACTCCAATAAATTATATGGTTGATGAAAATTATGTTGCTGATTTGGTCAAGAATAGAGATGTATTTAAGGAACAGTATCAGTTGATTGATATAAGAACTTTTGAAGAGTATGCTGGTGAAATGAGTGGATATGCGAGTGTTAAATATAAGGGCAGAATTCCGGGTAGTTTATGGGGCAAGGCTGGCACTGATACAAATGAACTAGAAGAGTATAGAAATTTAGACTACACAATGAGATCTGGTTCGGACATACTTAAAATGTGGGACGAGCTAGACATCGACTATAAAAAAAAAAATTTAATTTTCTACTGTGGCAATGGAATGAGATCGGCCGAGGTTATGTTCTATGCAGAAGTAATTGGATTATATAAAATTTCAATGTATGATGGAGGATGGATGGATTGGAGTTCGAATAAGAAAAATACTTTCCAATTGGGACCAGAAGATGATGATGATGTAATTATTTTTGAAAATTACAAAACTACTTTAGCTAGTACGTCAGCACCTTTGACAACCACAGTGAATGCTAAGACTTCTTTATCGAATAAATTCAATTCGACATTGTCTAGCTCGACCAGAAAGTCCACCCAAGACCCAATCGATGTATTTTACAAAAATCAATTTGATTCTGTCACTGCTGATCCTAGCCATGCAACAAAATTAACATTTAATATTTTAATCCTTATTTTACTAGTTGTTTTGTTTTAGATTTTTTCTTTTTTATTTTCTAATTTTTTTTCTGTAATTAGTAGTTAAATTTTTGTAGTAATAAAATTTTTTTATCTTATTTAAATTTTTTTTTTTTAAAACTTAAAAAAACTTAAAAAAAAAAAAAGAAGAAAAATCGCTTTAGAAAAATTATTTCTTCTAGGGCTGCTATTCATTTAAGAAGCAAATTGATTCATAACTAAAATCGCTTTAGATCCTGTCCAAGAAGAGGCCGACCAGCAAAAAACAAAAAATAGTATTATTTATTTTATTCAATTGTGATATTTATTGTTTTTACTTTTGCTATAACAATAATTTTTTTGCTAAAAAATAATTAAATTTACTTTTTTTTTTCATTTTATAGTTTTTATTAGTTTTTATTTTTTTTTGCTTCTGGATTCAAAAAAATTAACTAATTATTTTTTTAGTTTGTGTAGAAAGACAAGACTTAACTTTATTTTAATTTATTTTTTTACGTCACACTCGCGGTGTTTACTAATTAAAAAAACAAATAAAGGGAAGTTTTTTTTTTCTATTTAAACTGAGAAACATTAAACAAAAAATTAAAATAAATAATTTATTTTTTCTTTTAAGTTCTAAAACTTGATGTAGCATAAATTTTTATTTTTTTAAAAAATTAAGTTTTTTTTCAAGCAAAATATACTACACTCTTGAGTAATTTTTGTTGTCTCTAAAAAGAAGGATATTTTTTTTAAAAACACTTCTTCTAATATTATTTTTGTTTTTTTTTAGAAAAAGTTCGCTATTATTTGAAATAAATTTTATAAATATTTTCAAATAGAAAAAGAACCATATTTCTCAATTCAAAATTTCTATTATTTTCATCTCAATTTAGTCTTTGAAAATAGAAAAATAACAGAAAAATTTCAAAAAAGTGACACGTTAACCTTGCACAATTTTTTTCTGATTTGGTTCAAATTTGATTTTCTTAAAGATTTAAAAAATTTAGCACCCCCAGAGGGGATCGAACCCTCGACCTATGGATTAGAAGTCCATCGCGCTATCCACTGCGCTATGGGGGCCTCTATTCACTTTACTACACATTGTGCTCAAAAAGCCGATTATTTATTTATTTATTCCAGTTGTTTAAATTCCATTATCTTTTTATTTCTACAAAATTGTTAAAAAAATGTATTTAAAATAAAATTGAACAAAAACTAAATAAATTTCTTTAGAAACTTGTTAAGAAAAGCAATGATTAAATGAAAAATTAGAAAAAAACACTTAAAGGAATGGCAGTTTTTGGCTTTTAAACAAGTTCAAAATTTTCAAATTTTTAATTAGAATTTAAATTTGAATAAAAATGATCATGGTAAATTTTGAATTATTTTTATTTTGCTTAAGCTAAAACTGATTAAAATCAATTTAATAAAGAAAACGTGTGTTTTTGTACTTTTGATCTGTTATGTTAATGGAAACATTGTCAAAAGACCATATGGATTAAGATCACCAACAGTCTATCCACCTTCGCATCGTTTTCCGCCAAGACCATTGATTCAACCATACACACGATCACAATTAACCACTCCGGTCTACAAAACTCCTATACATGTATTGCTAAATGGTCAAAAGTGCATTGATCGCATGCCTCATCCTCTAAATCGTCACCAATACATTTCTTGCCTTTCCGACAATGATTACGTAATAATGGACTGTCCTGTAGGTTTAGTTTTCAACAAATATTTAGACCGATGCGATTACAATGCCAATGAAATATCAGCTTGTGCATCTCAACCATGTGCATATGGTGGCAAGTGTATTGATTTGGCTGATCACAAATATAAATGTGAATGTCCAAAAGGTTACAGTGGCGATAGATGCGAGACTAGTCCTGATATATGTGCTACTAGTCCATGTGGTATTCAGGGAGAGTGTCACACTATGCCCGCCCATTCCCCAATTCCATACTACTGCACATGTTTTAATGACAAGTTTTATGGACTATCATGCAGCAAGCATTCTTTACCAAACCCCTGCGTGAACACTGAATCGACCGAGGCCTTTTTTACCACCAAGTTCGATCCATCTCTTTTTATTCATTGTGATGGACACTCTTTATTTATCAAAGCATGTCCTAAACCACTCGTTTTTTCAATTAGAGACAACATTTGTGACTGGAACTCCCATGAAAAAAAAACCAAAAAAAATTATTAATTAATTAATTATTTTATCATTTTTTTTAATATACCACAATTGTTTTAGTTTAGTTTAATAAATAAAAATTTGAAAATTTATTTCTATATGTTTCTCAAATTTATCTCTTAGGCTCAAAAGAAAAAAAAAAAAAGCTGAAAAATTAATCGAACCGGTCCCTAATTAATCAAATGACCTTGACCTTTAAAGATCATGTTTCAAACATCATATAATTTTGAGTAGGGATCGGTCTGTTTTAAAAAAAAATAATCATTTTAAGACAAACACATTCTAGAATAATAAAAGTTAGTAAAATTTTATTTTCATCAAAAAATAAAAAAAATTAATATTAAAAAATGGTAAGCTTATTTGACCATAGACTCTTAATAATAAACTTGAATAATTTTTCTTTTCAAAGAAAGTAGTTTTATTTTTGAGCTTTTTGGCGATTAGTAGCGCAATGTTCATACCTTCTTTAAGCGGTAAG
Source organism: Brachionus sp. 'Tiscar' (assembly GCA_006352455.1). Classification (NCBI taxonomy): domain Eukaryota; kingdom Metazoa; phylum Rotifera; class Eurotatoria; order Ploima; family Brachionidae; genus Brachionus; species Brachionus sp. 'Tiscar'. The sequence continues at coordinate 19,047 of VANL01000514.1, read as the reverse complement.
ATAGAAAAAAATTTATTTCAAACTAAGTAATTTTGTTTTTTTTTAAAGATTTAGATCCCGAAGCCGGTTTAGAAACAACAGTTGAGGAAAACTTTGAGACGTTGAGTGTGGAAAATTTAGGTGAGGATACAACAACGACAACTGAAGTGAGTACAACAACTGAATCAGAACAAATAACAAATGAATCTGGTTCATATTACTCTAGTAGCACTCAAGCACTAACCGAACAAACCACTACTTCTCAGACAACAACTGCTGCTACTTCTTCCAGCGTTTCTCCTACAAGTACTTCATCAACTACTTCAGCTTATGACCAAGCAACAAAAAATATATCTACTAAAGTTCCGTATTCCAATATTTCATATATGCCGAGATTTCAGCGTCCTGTTTATCCAGTTAGAAAATATGTTCCAATTAGACCAATGGTAAGAACAATGAGACCAATGATGCCCATGAGAATCATGCCTAAGCAACGACAAGTTATTCACAGATGGCGGCCAGTACCTAATTTGCGCACTAAAGCTTCTATTATAAAAAATACTCCGAGAACCAAGCAATTAATGCGCAAGACTCAACAAATATCAAGATCAGCTAGACCAATACAAAATATTAAACCAAATGTTTTAACTAGACCAATGTTTTTAAATAGATTAAACTAATTTTTTTAAAATATTTTTATTCATTTATATTAATAATAAATCGTTTTACCAATATTAAAATAATAGTTTTTTTAATTTATTATTCAAAAAAAAAAAATTTTATGTATTTAATTAAAATTAGGTGCATTCACAGTTAAAAAACTAACTGATAAACGATTTTTTTCTTATTTTGACATTCGATCATAAAAAAGATTTTTTTAATTTAAAGTTGAAAGAAATATTTTTTAGTTGAAATTAAAATTTAAAATTTTTTTTCTAAATTAAGAAAATAATGGGAAAATAAAAGTAATCAAATTAAATTTTATCAATTAAATTGATTAATAATTGATTATAAATAAGCTTAAAAAGCGTTTGAGAATTCAATTTTTAGTAATAATGTTAAGAATTAAATAGAAATATAATCAAAAAAAGGATAAGTGACGCTTAAAATTTTCAAAAAATTAACAATTTAAGGATTGAGAACAGAAAATAAAAAGAGCTTTTTTGATTATTTAAATGCAAGTTTTGGCTATAAAAGTTAAACGAAAATTTCATTCAAATCATTATTTAAATTTTACTGAATAATAAAAATGCACAAAATTGTAGTGATAATGTCCATATTGGCTTTGGCCAATTCTTTATATTTACCGGCAAATTTTGATCAACATCAAGAAACAAAACCAGCATATGAAAAAAAACATTCATATGCAAAAGACACTCAAGTCTCATATGGAAGCAACCACTACAAACCACATCATAGTTATCCATCATACAAGCCTAACTATGACACCACAACTGCTGCTCCGGTTCCAATTTATAATTATGGATACTATACTGAGCAAAAGCAACAACCACAGCCACAACCAAGCTATCCATCATATGAAAGCACTACTGCTGCTCCAGCTCCAAGCTATCCATCTTACCAACCTCAACCACAACCACAGCCACAGCCAAATTATCCATCATATGAAGCATCTACTGCTGCTCCAGCTCCAAGCTACCCATCTTACCAACCTCAACCACAACCACAGCCACAGCCAAATTATCCATCTTATGAAGCATCTACTGCTGCTCCAGCTCCAAGCTATCCATCTTATCAACCTCAACCACAACCACAGCCACAGCCAAGCTATCCATCATATGAAGCATCTACTGCTGCTCCAGCTCCAAGCTACCCATCTTACCAACCTCAACCACAACCACAGCCACAGCCAAATTATCCATCTTATGAAGCATCTACTGCTGCTCCAGCTCCAAGCTATCCATCTTATCAACCTCAACCACAACCACAGCCACAGCCAAGCTATCCATCATATGAAGCATCTACTGCTGCTCCAGCTCCAAGCTATCCATCTTATCAACCTCAACCACAACCAAGCTATCCATCCTATCAACCCCAGCCACAGCCAAATTATCCATCATATGAAGCATCTACTGCTGCTCCAGCTCCAAGCTATCCATCTTATCAACCTCAACCACAACCAAGCTATCCATCCTATCAACCCCAGCCACGACCACAACCACAACCAAACTATCCATCATATGAAGCATCTACTGCTGCTCCAGAACTTTCAATTAATTATGGATATCAAGCCGAACAAAAATATGATTCAATGGTTCCAACATATGGTGAAACTAGTAATTTAGCTCCAAATCCTTCTTATGAAAATGAATATCAACCAGAACAAAAATATGAACCACAAGCTCAGCAAGATTTTTATCCCTTATACGAATCTCAATCAAATTATGGTGCTGATTCCGAATATCAACAGGAAAATAAATATGCTCCATATGAACAACCATCATACATGCCACATGATTCAAATATAGCATCACAATCGATGTATGAACAACAACAGCAATATCCAAGCTTTTATGAACAACAAGTTCCAGAAGATCAATATCAGCCTCAATATTACCAAATGTAGTTTTATTTGATTTATTTTTTAGCTTTTTATTTTTTTATTTTAAATATTTATTCCGTATTTAGTTAATAAAAATTTTTCAAGTCTAATAAATATTTTTATTTTTCGCTTGGGAATAAAAATTTTACATTATAAGATTAATTTTTTGTCTTTAAAATTATCTTAAAAATTTCCTATAATTCCTAATTTTTTCTTTTTTTAAAAAATAAAATTTGCTTTTTTTAACGTACAAAATAAAAATTAAAAAAATAAATCAAATATCAAAAAAGTAAAAATTCTTTGTTTATTATTAAATAAAAGCTTATTTCAAATGAGCTATATAAATAAAACAATTTCTTATTTTTTTTTAAATTAAAATTTCAACTAAAAATTCAAATAAATAACAATTTAAAAAAAAAAACAAAAACAAAAAAAAAATCTCATTTATTGATTAAATTTCATTATTGACTAGCGATCCATTCGCATTCTTGTTTTTCCTCAGAAAATACCAAAGGTCTAGGACAATATTTCAAGTACATTCTATATTCATTGCAATGAATATATATGGAATCGTCTAATTGAGTTGCAAATGCTTCAAGTTCACTCTCGTCATCTAGACACGGATTCGGCTCGCTCTCTAGGTCACAACTTACTCCGAACGCTTTGTTATCAAAGCATGTGCAATAGTAAGGCATAGGACTGTCATATGGCAGCGAATGACACTGCCCGTTAGACCCACACGGGTTTGATACGCAAAAATCTGGCGCTTTCTCGCAATTTTTGCCCATAAAACCTTTGGGACATTCACACATGTAGTCATCGTCCATATCTAAACATTTGGCTCCATACTGACACGGACTCGACTCACAACCTACATGCACTCGATCCGATGTGTAATCGCATCTGTCCAAATATGTGTTAAAAACTAAGCCGTCCGGACAGTCCATTATGCTAAACTCGTAGTCGTCAAGACACACAATAAATTGATTGGGATTTTTTGGATTGGCCAAACGATCGATTAGCTCGCGTTTACTACACTCCATTGTAATATTGCGAACAAATTCTTTATCCTCCAAATACTTTCTGTTCAATTTATTCTCTTTTTGTACGGTCATGTCCAAAATTTCTTCGACACAGGAAAAACCATCGGAAAATTGCTCGTCTATTTGACATGTATAGCCCAATTCGCATGGATTCGATTCACAAGGATTTCGTACTGGCTTGCGTCGATCTTTTAGAACACTTATTTGGTCTTGTGTGGCTATGTTATTCAAATTTTCAACTATAGCCGAGGCATATACGTTTTCCATGTCTTTGTAAAATTGTCGTGCATACTGTGACTCAAGTGACTTGTCGATTTCGGCCAAGCAAATGTAATTATTGTCAGGCAACGATTTGCATACAGTGCCAAAGCTGCACGGACTGGATACGCACGAGTCATAGTCGTGTACGTAGTCGTTGACAAATTTAATCGGTGGTTTGAAATTAAGCTTTATGGAAGCCTCGTCTACACAATCGTATTCGTATCCGCTTCTTGGAACACATATTTGACCATGTTGACACGGTGAAAAAATACACGCATCATCTTTTAATTAATACAATTAGAATTTATTCTAGTTTAATTAGATTTAATTAATTGAGTTTATTTTACCCCATACGGGCGAACAGTCACACACAAAAAAAATTACAAATGCTGCTACTAGATATTTTAGATACATTTCTATTCTATTTTGTTCTATTCAAAATCTATTCGGCTTAAGTGTTCTTGCTATGTTGTTATTTGGCTCACATACACTCAATGCTTGATTATTTTTGCTTTTTAAATTTGAATAAATCCAGGCAACGATCTTGAACTTTTAAAAAAAATAGATATTTGTAACATTAGACTGGCTTAGACATTTAAGATTATTTAAAATAGCATAATTTATCTTCAATTGAATAAAATTTTTACTCTCATCAAATAATAACTTGTTAATATTTTTAAAATTTTAAATTCTAGCCTACAATTTAGTGTACAAAATTTAGCCAATATTTAAAAAATTAAAATTAATTTAATTTTTTTTTCCTAATAAAGAATAGAATGAAATTATTTGTTTTTTTTTTTAAGAAAAAAATGTATTTTTTTTTTTATTAATTTAAAAAAAAAAAAAAGTTAAAACAAAAAAAGTAAAAATATGACTAAAATAACTTTTTGCTTTAAAAAAACAAAACAAACTAAAAAATGATAAAAATAAAAAAATAACATTAAAATATTAGGTGTGTTTTTTTTTTTTTTTTATTGCCAATCACAGGCTTGTTTGCTTTGTGAGAAAACAAGTGGGGCTTGACAAAATTGAAAATGTGGTCGAGCACCTTCACAATGAGCAAATACATTAGTTCCTAAATTGGATGCGAACATTTTAAAATTAGATCCTGGATTCAAGCATGGATTTTGCTCTGTTTGCTGACAATCTGATCCATAGCTGCGGCCTCCATTACACAAACAAATGTGACCTAATGGACTGCCATGTGGAGTTGTCAAACAAAATCCAGTCGATCCGCATGGATTAGATGTGCACGAATCTTCTCGTTCACATGTTTTGCCAGTAAAACCAGATGGACATTCACATCTAAATGAAGATCCTAATTCGACACATTTTCCATTATTTTTGCATGGATTTGAGGCGCACATGTTTGGCTCATCTTGATGAAGATCACATCTTTGTAAATGAGCATTGTATATCAAATGAGCTGGACATGCCATTACTGTAAATTCGCCGAAACCGTAGCATATCACAAATTGATTTGAATTGGATGGATGAGCAATTATTTCGCCTGGTTGAGCATTTTGACAAAAAGCTCCATTTTGTTGTCTGACTGATGGTTGTTGAGGTTGTTGTGGTTGTTGTGGTTGTTGCATTGGTTGTTGTGGTTGTTGTGGTTGTTGCATTGGTTGTTGTGGTTGTTGCATTGGCTGTTGTGGTTGTTGCATTGGTTGTTGTGGTGGATTCGGCTGTTGAAATTGGGGCTTAACTAACTGTTGTTGCTGTTGTGGCTGAACCAAATTTCTCTGCTGTTGTTGGCTATGAATCAATTGTTGTTGTTGTCTTATTTGATCTTGTAATAACTGTTGTTCTCTTTGAGAAGAAGAACCAGCTTGTTGCATTGGTTGTTGCATTGGCTGTTGCATTGGCTGTTGTGGTTGTTGCATTGGTTGCTGTGGCGGAACCAAATTTCTCTGCTGTTGTTGTTGTCTTATTTGATCTTGTAATAACTGTTGTTCTCTTTGAGAAGAAGAACCAGCTTGTTGCATTGGCTGTTGCATTGTTTGTTGTGTCTGTTGTGGTGGAACCAAATTTCTCTGCTGTTGTTGAGCACTTTGAATGAGCTGTTGTTGTTGCATAATTTGCTGTTGAAGCAATTGTTGTTCCCGTTGCGAAGCGGATTCAGGCTGAGCCGATTGTTGAAGTGGTAATTGTTGTTGTTGATCCTGTGTTGATCCGGATAATGGAGTGAATGCTCTATTGATTGATGCAATGGCTGGTGGGCTAGAGCGAGTAATAGGCACGAACGGAAATTGACTAGGGGCTTGCTGTGCAAGTGGCCGAAGTCTGTTTTGTACAGCTCTTGATAAGGCCTTAACTCTCTCAGATTTTTGGCCGATCACACCAGATGAGCTAACTGACGCGATTAGAACCGCAATAGCCAATAGACAAAGTCTAATATTCATGATTAAATTCTTAATTTTTTCTAGCTTAGAAAAATAAAATTTATAAATAAAAATCGAGTTGATGGATTTATAAACTTTTTTCTCTTTATTTAAGACTGAACAGTAGTTATAATGTGAATGAATTCAATTCTTTTCTTAAATTTGATTAAGCTTCAGTTTTGTTTTTTTTTAGCTTATCTTTTTAGCTTATTTAAAAAAAAAATTTTAAACTTATTATGATGAAAAGACCACGTTGTAATTTTTTCTATTAAGTAATTTGATTTTTTTTTTTAGCTAAATAAAATTGGCACTTAATTCATTTAAATAAGGAATATTTTTTCCTTGTATTTTTTACCATTTGAAAAATTTAAAATTTATTTACAAAAAAAAAAGGTTTTTCAAATTTTTACTATTTGAATTTTTACTAATTGGTTTTTTTTTTTTCATTATTTATCTTTTAATTCATGATTTATCAATTAATAATTATTTAACACTAGAAAGCCCGAGGGGTTTTTTAGACCCCTTTTTAAAAAATTTAAACTTGAATATTATCTCAAAGATATAAAGTTTTAAGAAATTACTCAAAGAAACTAAAAATTAAATTGTAAAAATTTTGAAAAAATTTTAATTTTTAAATAAATTTTATCTATTATTCTTGAAATTTTAAATTGAAATTTTTGTAATTAATCAGCCGGGCTTTCTAGTGTTAATAAAAAGTAACACAATCAAATTATATCACTAGTTATATTTTTTGATTTGAAGCAAAAATTGTCAATTTTCTTAGTTTTTCTATTTAAAAAATTTTGTAACTTTTTACAAAAAAAGTTAATATTTTTGTCTAAATTAGTGTTGATTTATAGAGATCTGAGTCCATTTAGACTAGTGTTGGGTACCGTATGTGATGGCCACTAGACCGTCAAAATTTGATGTTGGACGCGAGGGAAAATTTTTTTTTCCTCAAAAAATAAATCATTTTTCTTACTTTGCATAACTGTCTCGGTACTTCGAGTTCCGGAAAAATCCAGTTCACCAGCGCCTTTTCGAAAGTGTGATATTTTTTTCTTTTCTTTTAAATGTTTGTTTTCACACCCGGCCAACACCATTTTTAGACGGTTTAGTGGTCCCACTTACGGTACCCAACACTAGTCTAAATGGACTCAGATCTCTATAAATCAATAATATACTTTTATATCTTCTTCCATTTTAAGCAACGTTCTCTTCTTTACTTAAAACAGCGATTTATGCATTTCACTTTATTCATTTTCTATTTTAAATCTTGTCATACTAAGAAAAGCTAAGCTTTTTGATTTAAACAAGCAGAGAAAATTAGCAAAATAATTGTCAATTTCTTCAAAATATTAAACAACTCGAAAAAATTGATTTTTTTAAATGAATCTAATACCAGTGAATATTAATTAATTATTTAAAAAAATTTTATTAGAAAAATATTTTTAAATAAAAAAGGATAATTATTGTTGCTTTCGTCTAAACGAACACCCAGCAGTGATACGAGCTTTGCCACCAGTGGGGGTAGAGATGACCATATTACAACCCGAACACATTACCACACTCTGCGCATGACTGAAAACTGTTGATATTTTCAAACATGTCGGACACTTAACATCCATAAAATAGGAATTGGGCGATTGCACCAATCGTTTTAGTTTATGTGTTTGCTTTTCATGCTCAACACTTGGATTTAATAAGTCTACGTTTAAAGGCATTTTTCTCTTTTTTTTTTTTTGGGTAACTAAAATTAGAAAAATGTGCTTCTTTCAATATTTATACCAAATCTTATTTCCAATTGACTAATTTTATAAAAATTATCTATTTAAAAATAAATTACTAAATAATGCCTTTATTTTTGTCCTTGCTGTTCAAAGATAAAATTACAAAAAACAAAATAAATTTTTTATTTAATAATATTAAGAAAAAAAAAATAATAAAAATTTATACAAAATTGAGAAACAAGAGCTACTTAGAGCTTTGAGCAACAAATTGGGACATTGAAGATGTTGAAGATGAAGAAGAAGGCGAACCTAATGATTTTTCACTTTTATCACCCAGCTTGGCTATCTTGTTAGTCTCAGCTTCTTCTTCGTCATTTTGAAATATATCGCCATCGATTAAAAACTCATTAAGCTTGTGTATTGAATCGACTTGGCTCAATGACGATGATTTAATTAAACTAGTAAATGGAAAGGCTCGTTTAAGACCATTGTCAGAGCCCATTGGAATACTTGTGGTTGTGCTTTTTTGACTAAATTTTTCGGTTTCTATAAATGTCTTGGACAGAATGAGTCTGAGGTTGTCTTGTCGACGATTCCAAAGTGTATAGCCACCACCATCGGTCAATCGAGCGTTATATGATGTGACTGCCGAGGGCCGAGGATGATGCTTGACATATTGTATATTTAGATTGTTTAGATTTAACTTTTGGGGTCGAATGACAGGATCTACGAATACAGGTGCTGTAAAAACTGGACCGAGCATCGACTCGTTTTTTGTCTCAATCTTAGGACTTGGTGCTGATTCGCATTTTTTAATTAATTTACGAGTTTTTTTGCTATTTATGCTTTCGTTGTCCAATTTGTCTGGTTTTTCTTTTTTGTATTCTTTTAAAAGCTCGTTGAACGGTTTGCTTCTACCTGATACTTGACGTCTTAGATTAATTGCATGTTTCTTTTAAAATTTAGATAAATAAATAAAATTAAAGATTCGTTGTCTTGGTATACACAAAATTAATTAAAAAAAAAAAAAACACCTGTTTTTCAAAAGTATTTTATCACAACAATTGATTATTTTAAAATATCTATTATTAGATTTTTTAAATAAATCAAAAATAACAAATTAAAATTATATTATCAATTATTGTGTAAAATTTTTTTAGTTTATTTATTTTAAAAATTATTATTTTTTAGTTTGAAATTAAAATGATTATTTAAAATAGAAAGAGTATGAATTATGAAATTTGTTTGAAAAAAAAATATTACTTTGCAAGTCAATGAACGCATACACCTGTCTTGTCCATTTGATTTACCAGACAAAGGATCAACACTTTCTGCAAGCACGCCACAATGCTTGTCTGGGTCAAAAATGCGTGTGACTTAAACGAATATTTTTCTCACTTAAATTTAAAATTAATGATAAATTATTTACTTTTGTTAAGCTTTTGTTTTGAAGTATTAGGAGACGTGGTCGGCGAAGTATTTTCTACTTTTATATCATTTGATATTGACTGATTTAATTTATTTTTTATTTTTTCAACAACTAATTTAAGTTTTTGATTGTCGGTTTTTGATTCTGGCTCGGACATATTGTGCCGCTTAACTTAAATAATAAATTAAAACAAGTTCAAACTGGGTTACTTTGCTTTGGCAACAAGTGATATTACTTAAATGTTCGCTTAGCTGAGATAGTTTAACAATTAATTTGCACAAGTGGCATTTGACAAGGGTGGTTTGATCGTATAGTGGACACATGCCGAACAGTGGAAGCTCTGCAAAACCAAGTATTTAACTTCTTAAACCAGAGGATAACAAACCAATTACCTGAACAATTCATTTTATAAAAAAAAATTCTCTAAATTTTTTATGCTAAATATTTTTTTATTTAAGAATTGAAGGCGCTATATAAAGCTTGCTTTTTTAAATAAAAATATTTTTTTTTTTTTGCATATATTCATTGATTTGAACTTAACTTTTATTGCAGCGTTTTTCATTTTCAAAATGAACCGTTTTGGTGTTAAGATTGCGCCAAATATTAGAAGTGTGATAGCCGCTGGATACAGCACTCGTAGTAAGAACATATTGCGTAATAGATATCCGCACAGAAATGATGACGGAACATACAAAGAATACAACGAGTCTATAACAGTAGTGCCCAAAGAGTTTGAAAACCAAGACGAGTACAAAAGCGAAAAACGCATTTCACAAATTTATCAAGACCGATACAAAAAGCACCAAAAAATGAAGGAAAAAATGTACACGTTAAAGCTGTCCAAAGCAGAGATTGAGGAGCATTTACAAGAGAAGGATTCAGTGTGCGAACATCAAACACATGAGGATGGCACTGTTTCACTAGAAAAAGACCCTTATAGAAAAAAACAGCATCAGTGTATATTTTGCAAATATAACGTTCCTTTGGATTATAAAAATGTGCAATTGTTGTCTCAATTTGTTTCGCCACAGACAGGTTTTTTATACAGCCAAGAGGTCACAGGTCTTTGTTACTTTATGTATAAAGAATTAGAGAACACATTGTTTAGAGCACGAAAACTCGGTCTCATGCCTTTTTTCTACAAAGAAACAGTGTTCACTAGTGATCCTAGTTTATTCGATCCATTTAAAAATAACCTAAAACAAATTGTCGACGATTATGATAAACGAAAGCTCAATGCAGATCCACAAATAAATGAATAATTTTTTTTCTATTTTTAATTTTATCTTTCTAAATAATTAATAAAAACTTAGAAAAAAATTGATCTTAATTTTAAAATTGTTTGAATATAATAAAAAATTCAATCGGTAAATTAAATTTAAAAAAAAGATTTCAATCAATTTTCAATACCATATTTAAGTATTAAATATTTTTAAGATTGAGAAGAATTTTAATTTCAAAAAGGAGGGAAATTATTTGAAAAAATTTTTTTCAATATTTTTTTGGACCTATTTCTATGGAAATAATTTTTATTTTTAGCTTTTTTGTAATTTTGGATTTTATTTGAAAGCCAATATTTATTTTTTATCAAATTGATTGATTTTTTATAAAATAGCATAGAAAATACCTAAAAAAATACAATAATTGAGCTCAATTTTTAATATGTATAAATCCTATGCAAAAATATTTAACTCACATGGCTATTTTTATTAAATATATTATCTAATTATCGATTAATTTATTGTATTAAAATTTTTATTTTAAAAGATGGATAATAAAAACAATTTAAATTGAATGTAATTATAACTGCTGTACTTTAAAAAAATATTTATTCTACTTAAATTTCTGAAAAGGTTTATTTTCTTTTTTTTTAATACAATTTTTGGAGCAAATATTTGAAATAATACTTTGAAACTAAAAATGTTTCTTAAATAAAATAAATAAGTTTTTGAAATCAAAAAAAAAACTAAACAAAAGCTTTTGAAAATCTTAAAGATTAATTAAAAATTCTTTTGTTCATGTTTCTCATATTCGGACATTTTTTTTCTTTAAAGCAAATGTTTATTTTAGTATCTTTTTATTTTGTTTAGGGTTAAAAATGTTTAAATGAAAATAAAGTTTCCAGTTGTTTTTTTTATTTCATAAAAAATATAAAAAACAAATCTAAGTCATTTAAAAAAAAAAGAAAATATGCAATTATTAAATTTCTTTGAATAATAGATCTAGTTGATTCAAATAAGAATTAAGTTGGCGTAACTCAATGCCAAAATGGCTAGAGGTATTAATTAAAAGGTGAGAAACGTTTTAATAGCTATTTATTAACTTAATTGAAAATTTTACTATTTAATAAAAAAATCGCAATTTGAATGATAAAAGTCATATTATTAAATGATAAATTTAAGATGATTGTTTAAATAAAAGTAATAAAAAATATCTTTTTAATCGTATCATAAGATACGGGACTCCTAGCATTTCAAACAGGTATCTTACATATGATTTAGTATAAATTTTTATAAATTTTTTTGTTTTATAAGTTTTGGCAATATGCCTCTAGCGCTCTAATTAAAAAAAAATTATTTAATTATAACCTTGCCAGGCAGAATTCCAGTTGTTCTTAGTTTTTGAAATTTATTTCTATATAATTTTAAATCAAACGGATTCAAAGTTTTTGTATTTTCTATAGTTAAATTTAATTCGACCAGCAGATCTCTAAATCGAGATGTTTTTTTTTAAATATTTTTATTTTTAACAATTAAGTTAAAGACTTTATGATCTAATTTCTAAAGATTTCAAAAAATTTAGTCTAGATTTTTTATTTCATTGTGTAATTTTTACTACAAGGCCAATTTAAATTTGAATTTTTTGATCAAAAAATTCAAATTTAGTTGTTTAATTAGTAATTAGAACCTGGATTTCTATTTAAATTTTTATCAAATGATTTAAAAAAAAAAAAATTCTCGCTTAATATTAAAAGATATAAGGTAGGCCAAATTTGCATAGAAATTTACTTTTTAGAATTATGCCATTATTTAAAACAAAATTCAATCCTTGATGTTGCATTCTTATTTTTTCCAAGTTCAAATCTATTCAATTCAATCAAGTTTTCTAGGATGGACTTATAACGAAAAAATAGAATTTCTTTATTTGAATCTAATAAAAACTTTTATAACTTTTGTGATCTGTATTTGATTTGTAACTATCATAATTTTCTTATGAAATATTCAATTCAAGTAGCCATGATCTTTCTCGTTTAGTTTTTTAATAAAATTTTGGAGCTGAATATTCATGCTTAAGTAACTGTTGTAAAACTTGAATAAAATGATACTAAAGTTTCTCAGTATTCATTCAAAATCTTAACTACAAAATATTTTCAAAATTTAGTTATTTGAATTTAAATGAAGAAATACGAATTGTTGCAAAAATTTTTTTGTTTTCATCCAACTTTTAGAATCCTTCAATTAAAGCACTTTTTAAATCAACAAATTTTTGTTTATTTTTCTGACAATAATTGTTAAAACTGATAACTTTTTTCCTCATTTTTAAAGCAAAAACATAAATAATCTATAATATTTTACAAGGAAGCTCTCTCTATTTAGAATAGATGGGAGCCTTATAGAAGCAATGATTACTTTTGTGAGAACCTTACAGGTACAACCTTAAAAAAATATTTTTCAATTTATCCAAATAGTGATTATGAAATCGAAAGTCATCATAATAAGTTTTTGAATTAGTAAAGGAGTCCTATGCATATTCTTTCGAATTTAGGATGAAACAATAATCATCGAAATTATCGAGCTTGAACAGAAAAAAAAACTGATATATTTTTTTTTGTAATTTTGAATTTTATTAAACCAAGTATCTTTCAATATTTCTAAAATAATTTAAATAAAAGAAATAAATTTTCAAAAATTTGACAAATCTATTTTAAATTTAAAAAATTTATTTTAGATAGAATATAAAATAATTTAAATGAGCAGCACCAGATTTAATGTGAGTCGATTGGAGATTTATGAACTGCCACAATCGGCACCGATAAACCGAGCACTGAAGCCGAAGCCATCGGCAAACGCCATACATCAGAGCATCTTGGATGGTCGTTTGAGACAGGTTGGCTATTTTATTCAAATGGGAGTAAATGTGAATTCAAAAGACAAGTATCATCGTACTTGTCTTATGCTAGCCTGTCTGAGTGATCACGAGGAATATGGTATTCAAGTTGCCAAGCTATTGCTAAAAAATAATGCTAATATAAACATTCAAGACGGTCGAGGACGAACAGCAGTTTTTTTGGCGTGCTCAGAAAATCGTGAAAAACTATTTAATCTTTTTCTAGACACTCATTCGGCTCTTATTGACTACAGACTAAAGGACAATGACGGAAACGCGCTTATCAATCATGTGGCTGTCAACGGCTCTGTTTATATGCTTAGAAAATTAATTGAAAAAATGAATTTGAAAAAAGTCGAAGTTGATCATAGAAATAATCTTGGTTACACAGCACTTCTTTTATCAATTAAAAATGATAAATTTTTAAACGCCTACTATTTGCTCAAAGACGGATTAGCTTCAACATATCTAAAAGATAACGAACATTGCATGAATTCAATTGAATGGCTTTTTTCAAGAATAAACAGCAATAAAGAAAAAATACTTAATAACGAATTAGAGTCAAACTCTTGTCTTGCTTTTTCAAGGGCCCAGTCCTCATTGCCAAATTACAAAACATGGTACGGTACCCACAACCAGTATTACTTGAACGGAGCATGTGATCACGTGACTGGTCCTAATCTAAGCGCAGATCATTCTAAATCACATTACATACCGCTAATACTTAAGAATAAAACTCTTAATTTAGACAACATTCAGCCGTTTAGAATGAGAAATGAATTTTTAAGATTCAGAAGTACCGAGAGTTTAAGTGATAAGTCAAGTCTTGTTTCATCTGAATATTCAGAAGATTTGGACGAAAGTTTGAGTGTTAAAGAAATAGTACAAAAATTGTATGAGCTTATATTTAAACGTATGTCTCAAAGTGTAAGACAAAATCAGCCATTAATAGAAAAATTGGAATCAGAAGCAAAGCCTAAAATTCAACGGCGACAAAGTTTAACGAGACAAAGATCGCATTCAATTAAGCCAAACGAATATAAGATGGAAGATATAAAAGAAAAGTTAGAAAAAAAAAATCTTCCGGAAATAAAACCCGATGCAAATATATTCGATTTAGAAGAGCTTAGGTACACGCCTAGGCTCATTGCATTGACTGAAAGAAACAACACTAGCCGAAGTTCAAAAGAGATTGTACAACGAATGTTCAATATGTACGATTCGGCAATTACAGTACATGCCGATCAAGCTAAACAAGAGCATAAACAAGAGTCCAAGCCAGTGCCAGAGTCTGATTTGCCTAAATTGGTCAATAGAAATCGAAAAATGCACTCAAGCAATCCCACGCATTCTATTAAATTCTCCAAATAGATGGACAGTTTTATTTATTTTGTATATTTAAATAAAAATAAAAAAAAAATTTTAAATTATCAAAATTTTATTTTACTCTCACCAATAGGTGGTGTGTTTAATAGAATTTGTTTAATTGAATATTTTTTATCATAAATTTTTTTTCTAGCTAATTTTACTCTTGAAATAAAAATTTTTAATTTTGTTTTATTTAATTGAATGTTCATTTTTATTTTAAAATTTCTAAATGAAACCAAAAAATAAACTTAGCAACTATTTTTTTGGACGCTTAGTTATTAATAGAATTTAATGGAAAATGTTGTCCATAAGAATAAACTATCTCTTAAAAAATTCATGATTCCGATGGATCACGATCAAGATTTATAGAAGAGTCTTTGATATGCAGTCTTTCTGACTATCAAAAACTAAATAGTTTTAACAGAAGATGTTTGATGCAGATAGTGGGTCCTCGACGAATTGGACTAACAGAATAAAAACTGATTCGCTTGATAAAATCGTCAGAACAATAAGGCTCAGATGTCGGGAAATGTACGACGAATGTCAAATACACGTTTACCAAAAATAATCCTTTTCGTTGATATTTTAACTGGGATGCGAGTAAAAGGAAGGCCAGAAAGTGGACGGATTGCTTAAAAGAGGATTGTGAGAGAGCTTGAATTTTCTGAACTAAATGAGAAACAGATGAGGATAAAGGACCTCTTATTATTATTATTATTATTATCATAAATACAACATTAAAGAACTTAATTATGATGATATGAATGCATTTATTTTCTTATCGCTTGAGTCCCATTTAGATTAATGAAGCTATTGAAAAAATTTAAGCTTTTTTTTATAACTTTTACCACAAGTTTCTGTTTATTCTCTCTTTTCAGATTCAGCAATAAATTCTCGGCTTACCGTAATACTTTTGCCAAATATTTTTCTTTCAAAATTCATTATTTTAAACATTTATCGTCTAAATCATTGTTGTTCTAAACTTATTAAACAAAGAATCATTCAATTTATTTCGATTAGTCTAATTTCAGATCAGTGAAGCAAATGGCATTTTTTGGCTGAGGTCTCACGAGCGAAGTAATTTGTTCTCTTCAAAAATCTGGATTCATCACTTAAATATTTTAATTAATTTTTAATATAAAAGCCGATTTGATAATTTTAAAAATAATTCATTTGATTATTAGTAAAAAAATTACTCTATTCAAAAATTATAAACAATTTATTATTAATAAATCCTAAAATTCTAATATTTTCTTAAAAATTAACGCTATTTTTTCATTATTAATCATAAAAAACAAAAATTCTGTTTAGTCCTTTATTATGAAATAAAATTTTACTATTGTGAATTTAAATAGGGAATTTTTGATTAAAAAAAAAAATTTGATAATGCCTCATAAAATTAAAAGTAACTAAGCAACATTTTACATTTGCCTATTATATTTAAAAACTCAAGCTAAAATTATTTTTAAATTTAAATTTAAAATCGATAACAAATAAAATGCCTAAAAAAGAAATCCCAAAAAGTTTGACTGAAGACCAAATTGTATTTTGGTTGGCGAATACTGACTTGACCAAAGAAGAATTATTGAAATGGTATGCCGAATTCTATGAGTATGCTCACAAAAATTCCGGCCTTGACAAAGAAAACTTTGTAATATTTTTCTCCAAACTTCGTCACAGAAGCAAAAACTCGCAGGAATTTTATAAGCTAGCTTTTAATGCTTTTGACCAAGATAATTCGGGAAAAGTTGATTTTCCAGAGTTCATTGTCGCCTTCAATATAATAAGCAATGGTGATTTGAAAAAACGTATCCAATGGATGTTTGAAGTATTTGATTTAAACAACGACAAGCATATAGATAGAGAAGAAATTCATACAATTATAAATGCTATTTTGAAAATGAACAAGAAAAAACTTGTCGGTGATCAAACAGATGAAACAAAAATAAATGAGATATTCGAAAATTTGGACAATAATGAAAATAACAAAATATCTGAGGATGAGTTCGTTGAAAATTGTATGAACAATGTGTTCTTAAGAGAAATACTTGCGCCAGATGTGTAAACAATCGCATTCTTTTATTTTCAGATTAACAATAGTCGTTTAGTTTATTTTTTTAAATATACCTATAGGTTATAGTTTATGTAACAAGCTTAAATAATTTTAAACATTAAATAAAATATTTTTAAATTTAAAACTAAAATTTTATTTGGTAAAATAAAGATAATTTTCTGCAGATTTTAAAAGGAATTTTAAAAAAATTTGATTGAAAAGAAACTTTTTTAAACCTTTTTAAACTTTGAGTTTAATCAAAGATTATCAGCATTATAGGATTTAATGGCGATTTTGGAAATGTTTAAACAAAAGAATATTACAAAAAAAGCGAATTACTTGTATTTAATAAATTTAGATCATCAAAAATGAATAGTACACTTTATTTGATTATAATTGTTATAAATTAATAATTAAAATTTGAACATTTGAGAATATTTATATGCTTGACCTTAACCTGTAGAAAAAATAATTTTGATCATAATTTTGATAATAGGTTAATTAAAAATAAAAATAAAAAATGACCATGAAAGCATGGACATTCTGTTACTATGGCAACATGAATAAAAAAAATAAAGTAGAGACAAATATTTTTTACTAATGATAATTTTTTTAATAGAAAAAAATGAATCAGGTACTAGCAGCAGACACAACTCTTAACAATTACATAAACGAATTTAGCATGACAGAGGCCTCGCTAAATACTACAACAGAACACTCGGCTAGCAACGCTACATCCTCTGTTTGCACTATAACAAATATTCCACTTTCGGATCAGACGCAGCCTTTGGTCAACAAAATAAAATACCTTGAGGAAGAACTTTCCAATGCTAAAGCAGACAAAGAATTTGTTTGGTCCTTATGGAAACAATTACAATCCTCAAATCCCAACTTGACAATTGCAATTGGCCAAGCAGTACAGCGAGAAAAAGAAAAAAGTGAGATCAAAGACCGCAAAGTATTGGAAATACTTAAAATAAAAGACCGAAAACTAGAAGAAAATGAAAAAAATATCGCCTCATTGACCACCGAAATCGAAAATCTTCAAAATAAAATTAAAAATTATGAGTTCGAATCTGTGTCAAAGCATGAAGAAGTTGAATTGCTTAAAAAAAATGTCAAAACCAACGAAGACAAAGAGCAAATGTACGAACAAATAATACGGCTCCGAGATGACAAAATGGAAAAAATGGTTAAAGACAATGAACAAGAGAAAATTTATTTGATTAACAAGGTGCGCGATTTGGATAAAGAAATTGAATCCATTCAATTTGAATGTGGCAAAAAAGCATCTGAATTAGAGGTGCGCAATCTTGAATTGAAAACAGTTAGTGAAAATTATGAAAAATTACTAAACGAATTGAATCATTTTAAAGATTCAATAGATCAAAGTCTTAAATGTGAGAACGATTCGCTTCGTTCAGAACTAAGGCAAAAAAATGAAAAATTTGAAAAATTGAGACTTGAATTCGAGTCTTTGGAAACTAAGATGAAATCAAATTTGGAATGCATGAATCAACAAGATAAATTGATAAAACAGCTTAAGCAAATTCAAAATGATCAGCAAAATACAATTTTAAGTCAAAAAAATACCTATGATGTGCTTGAATCGGAAAATTTGTCTATAAAAAAAATGTATGATGATTTATTGAAAAAATTTGAAATGTTTGTTAAACAAGACAAAAGTGCTCAATTGATTGAAAAATGTGAAAAATTGGAGGCCAAGGAAAAAATTAAC
The DNA here is from genome assembly GCA_006352455.1 of Brachionus sp. 'Tiscar'. Classification (NCBI taxonomy): domain Eukaryota; kingdom Metazoa; phylum Rotifera; class Eurotatoria; order Ploima; family Brachionidae; genus Brachionus; species Brachionus sp. 'Tiscar'. The sequence continues at coordinate 392 of VANL01000514.1, read as the reverse complement.
AAAGACTTGGTCAAAACAAAAAATAATGAAATTCAAAAATTAAAAATGGAATTGGATATGTTTAAAGAAAAGCTCGGCTATGCCGAATCAATTGTAAATGAACTAAATAGAAAATGTGAATTGCTTTCAGATAGTGTAAGTATTTTTTAGTTTTGATTTATTTTTCAACAAAGAACTTTAGGTCCAAGGATTAATTCTAATTTAATTTTAGCATTTATTTATCAATTTAAGCCTATTAACTGCCTTGGCTGTTCTGCTTTGCTTCTTTCGATAGTTTAATCTATGTTTTGAAATGATAAAATATTAAAAATGTATTTTTTATTTAACACTCAAAACCCGGAGGGGTTTTTTGGACCCCTTGAGTTACTTTTTATTTTTTATTTTTTTTCCAT
>VANL01000513.1:0-31098 GCA_006352455.1 Brachionus sp. 'Tiscar' | reverse complement strand
AATCTTTGTTTTATTTTATAAGCTTTAAATAAATTTAATTAACCGGTTAATTTTTTATCTTTATTTTTAAAAATATTCTTAAAATTTAATTAAAGATCGATCTTATAATTTTTAATATTACGAAAAATTTTAAGATTTTCTTATTTTTTCTCTTATTTTCCAATTTTTTTTGTCATATTAATAAATTTTAAAGCACTAATTATTATTTTATCACAATTTGATTATATATTTTGACAAAATACACACTTAAATCCATAGCAACGAAAAAAAGTTAAAAATTAAAAATCAACAATTTTTTAAAAGCCCAATATTTCTATTAAACAAGCTAAATTTTATCATTTCAAATTTATATTTTTTTTCCAAAAGCAGACATGATAGAAGACATGACAAATTTTTACACGTCAGAAAATATTTCAATGAGCATTTTAAAAATTAAATTATCAAAATTTCTTTATAATTCAAAATACATTCTTTAATAATTTGAAAGAACATAATTTCAATCAAATAACTAGGACGCAGTCCTTTAATTTTTTTAGCATTAAAGGGCTTAATTCAAATAGTTCGAAAATTAATCGATTCATAAATTATAAAAGTGAATAAGCACCGATTAAGCCGAAGAATCAAATGGGCCATGAATGATTGGATGAAAAAAGTACGTACACCGACTCGATATCGTATTGGCAATAACCAAGTCAGTCTGAAAATTAACTCAAGACATCTAATAATGAGTGTGGCTGTTTCAATTTCATTTTTAATACTATATCTGCTCATCTTTAAACAAAATGATAAAAATATAAATCACAAATATGAAGATGTTCATGTATCAAAAAATAAAATTTTATATGAAATTTACAACGATGGAGAGATAAAATCCTATAATTTTAAGTATCCACTCTCAATTCCTGTACAAACAGGAGAAGTGAAAAAATTCAAACTATTAGCTATTGCTGATTTGGATACGAGTTCAAAAATGGAAGGAAAAGAAACAAAATTTGTGAGCTATTTGCTCAAGGGCGATCTTCAATTGAACAATGATCTTCGAAATGCTGAAATAAATTTTGAAATCGAACCAACTGAATTAAGCACTCAATACTCTTATGGCGATCGTGGTATGGAACTTTCTGAACTGGTTGTCTTCAATGGAAAATTATATTCATGTGATGATAGAACAGGAATAGTTTATCAAATTAACATTGAACAAAATATGGCCATACCGTGGGTTATTTTGGTTGATGGTGATGGGAAAAATACCAGCAAGGGATTCAAATGTGAATGGATGACTGTTAAAGATCAAAAGCTGTATGTAGGTGGCTTAGGAAAAGAATGGACGACTGCTCAAGGAGTTTTAGTTAACCATAATCCCCAGTGGATCAAAGTAGTAGGACATTTGGGAGATGTGTCACATGTCGATTGGGTTGAAAATTATAATAAGATTAGAAAAGAAGGTGGATTTTTGTATCCAGGCTACATGGTGTTTGAATCTTGTGCTTGGAGTAGTTTGGAAAAAAAATGGTACTTTTTGCCTCGTCGTGCTAGTAAAGAGCGATATGATGAAAAACTTGACGAACATCGAGCAACCAATTTGATGATATCAACTAATGAAAATTTTGAAAACGTATCGTACAAATCAATTGGTACTATTGTACCTATTCGAGGTTATTCTTCTTTTAAATTTGTGCCAGGAACAAATGAAAGGGTTGTAATAGCACTAAAATCGGAAGAAGACAATGGTACAACAAGAACATATGTTACTCTTTTTGATATTAGTGGTCTAATTTTAGTTCAAGATAAGCTAATATCAAACAAGCTAAAATATGAGGGAATTGAATTTGTTTAATTTAGATAAATGAAAATGTATTTATATTAATTTTTTTTTGTTGCGAAAATTCTTAAGGTTTAATTTCTTAGTTCATAACAAATAAAAAAAATTATTTAAATTGCCTCATTTGAATAAATAAAAACAGTTATAAAAAACTGTCTTATTTTTGTAAAATAGCTTTTTTTAAATTAAAGATTTTTAGTGCTTTAGAGAATGCCATCAAAAGCCAACGTAATTATTAAATACGGGCCTTATAATTCAGATGGAATAGTTGAATACAAAACCGAACGATTACAAGGACTACAAAGTTTGAATAATAAAATATTTTGATAGGAAATTTCAATCAATTTTTGATATTTTAAGAGTTTTTGACTTCTAGAGGCCATAAAGTTGTTGAACTAATTGAAGGAAAAAATTGGAATAATGTGGAAATAATTGTAAATGAGGAAAAAATTTTCAAATGTAATCTTACTGATTTAGAGTTTGGCGGAGATGGTGAACTTGATCCCTTAGTGATTGAGGCCGAAAAGCAAGTCTCCAAAGCTTATTAATAATAGAATAATTTCTAAAGAATTTTTTTATGATGAGTTCCAAATTTTAAATAAAAATTTTTTTTTAAACTTGATTTTTATTAAGCTTTCTTTTAGTTAAACTGATGATCAGGCCATTTCAAAAAAACTTTCGAAAAATTTGATTTTTCTTGGGAATATGTGTTAAATTTTCGAATTTTATTTTTATTTTTTATTTTATTAAGCTTTTTTCGATCTGAAAAAACCAAAAGCAAGAAAATTAAATGTGCTTTGCATATCTGCCTCGGTACTTTGGGTTCCGGAAAAGATCAGACCACCAGCGCCTTTGAAAAAGTCAAAAAAATAATTGTTTCAATTTAGTTAATTTGTTGCCCATAAATAAAAAATGAATATGCTTTAAATATAATAGACACAATTATTATTATTATTAAAAAATGAAAGACTTGAATCAAACAAATTTTTTTTAAAACTTTAAAAAATGCTATAAATATTTTCTTCGATTTAATTTTTTACAAACTAAAACAAAAAATTTAATTGTTAATCAATTGATATTTGAAAAATTTTTATTTCTTTAAATTACAAACCTTAAATAGCATAAAAAAAATTTTTCCTTCAAATTTTTGGCAGCTGATCTGGTCTAGCTGTTCGCTCATATAGCCGTGGGTCTAGGCGGTCTTTCTTTTTTTCAACAAATTTTTTGAAATTTCTGACAGCGAGAAATTTTCTTTACTGAAAAAATGAAAAAAAAATTCATTAAAATAAATAATTTGTGTACATATGTCATTATGATCTATATAAATTAAGCCAAAAAATTCACAGTGTCCATATTATACTTGGTCTTGGTTTGTAAAATTTTCTCTTCTAAAAGAAAAAGAACTTTAGAGCATATACTCAAAAGGAAAAAGATTTAAATATTTATTTTTAAAGAAACAATTTTTGAATTTTTATTAAATTTATTTAAAATTATTGGAAATTCGATTAAATTGTATTATATAAAATTTTTCACTTAAGCATTTAAATATTAATATAAAAATAAAGTGAAAATTATAGTCTATCAATCAAGGCCTTAAAATATGGATTATCTATTTGGCATGATTCCGATTGAATCAATTCATTTATTTTATTCCTATACTCTTCATTGCTAAATGAATTAATATCGATGTTTTCAATTTTTTTGAACAAATTGTTGATTATTTCGTCAGCTTCTTGCTTGTATTTATATTTTTTACTATGTTCTTCTATTTCTTGTTCTTCATTTCCTAAAATTGGGCAATAGTCTTCCAAATATTTTGCTTTTTCTCTGGCATAATCAATAACATGCTCCGGAAAGTTAGCCAGTCTAGCTACATGAATGCCGAAACTTTGATCGCAAACACCAGGTTTAACCTTATACAACAATGTTAAAGATTCATCAGTGGTCATCGCGCTAACATGGCAATTATAAACAGACTTTATTTCCTCGCTAAGCGCAGTCAATTCGTGAAAATGAGTGGCAAAAAGAGTAAAACATTTGACTTTTTTGACCAAATAACTTAAGAATATTAATATAATTGTGTTTTTTTGTTAGCTTAACTAATCTTACTCTGAAATAGCCCATGCCAATCCAAAACCATCATATGTCGATGTTCCTCTTCCAAGTTCATCAATTATCACTAAAGAATTGTTAGTAGCAGTTTTTAAAATGAAAGATGTTTCGAGCATTTCAGCCATAAATGTAGAAATTCCTTTGTTCTGACAATCGTTTGCACCAATTCGAGCCAAAATGCAGTCAACAATTGAAATTTCAGCACTAGATGCCGGAACGAAGCTACCTATTTGTGCCATTAGAGCAACTACTGCAACTTGTCTGATATAAGTTGATTTACCACCCATGTTAGGACCGGTTATTATGCAAAAATTTTTCTCATCTTTTACAAACTCACAGTCATTAGGTATGAAGTTTATTCCATCTTGAAGTTCGAGGCACGGATGTCTTGAATCTTTTAAACGTAAAATTCCTTTTCCCATTGGATGCAATATTGGTCTAACATAATCAGCCTGAGATGACATAGCCACAAGGGAAAATGAAACGTATATGTCCAATTCAGAAACCAGATTGTTCAAACTTTGTAAGGGGTCTAAATAACCAGAAGAAACTTGAATTAATTCATCGACAACGCTTTTCTGTTCTTGCTCATACAAATTTTTTATTTCAATAAATCTTTCATTTAATTCTTGTAATTTTTCACTTTGAAATTTGATTCCATCTTTTCTTGTTTCAATAACAATATAGCTCTTTGAGCTACTGATGGCTTTGTCATCTTTTCTGGATACTCTAAAAAAGTAGCCATTTTGTGCATTCGATTCGAGCTTGAGAGTTGAGAGACCCAGATCTCTAGACACTTTATTGGCTAAAGATTCAATTTTTTCTTCGATATTGTTTAATTTTTCTCTTAATTCTTCTAGTTCTGGCTTATAACTGCTTTTTACTAAAAACAAATGGTTTTTTATTTCATCCATATCCAATGTTGATTCGATCATTTGTTGAAAATTCTTAAAATCCATTATGATGGACTTAAAATATGAATTTTTTAACTAATTTGTTTTCTAATTTTCAATAAATTTTACATTTAGCGGATTAATAAACATTTCCTTTACCAAATGAGCCTTTGGACCTTCATGACTGAGCAAACATTCGAAAAGATTTGGCAGATTATTGACAGCGCAATAAATTTTATAGCAATCCTTTTTAAAAAAATTCTTAGATTTATTATTATTTATTTAATCTAATAAAAACTTGTAAGTTAGCCTTCTTTTTAATAAATTTCCATTCGATTCTTTGAAAATCAGGCATTTTTTTCAAATAGTTCTCAACCAGATTTTGTCTTAATTCACTATCATTTATCAGCGTTTCAACTAAATTTTGTCGTTCCTCTATTAATATAAAACAAATAATTAATTGATACATAATATATTTTTCTTCTAAAATGTTTTATGAGCCTATTTTTTTTTAATTCTAAATTTTAATTCTAAAAAATTCAAAATTTTATATTTAATATTTTTGAAAAATTAGCAAAAAATACTGAGAATATGTTAAAAAGGTTTTTTTCTGAAAAAATTTACAGAGCCTGTTGAAACAGTATTTAGGTTTTTTATGTTAAAAGAGATTGTTTTTGCTAAAATTCAAATATAAGAGCTAAAACAGGATTAATTGTAAAGTATGCTGTTTTGAAATGTCTTTAATTGTATCTTTTATTTATAATGGAGTAATTTTAAGCAGAGAAAAGAGATTACACTCTTTATGAATTAATTACGAATTATAAGAACAATTTTATTAATTTTTTTTAAATTTTTGTGTGTATTTATTTAGAAATTGTATTTTCATTTTGACAATTTTTTTTTCTTTAATGTGAAAAATTTGTCTCAAACGAAGGCTAAAACATCTAATTTCTGTTAGGATGGGAAACCGGCTCCATTGGAAGCTTGTTTTGTAAAAATACGACAATATCAGTTGAAGATTTTTGAAAGAATTTTTTTATCTTATTAATTTTAAATTTTGTTAATTAAACAATACAGAAAAATAAAATTCTGATCTGATATAAAAAAATTTAAAATTAATTTCTTTGATTAATTTTGAACCGGTTTACCACCACTAATTTCCACAATTTTTTTCAGACATTTCATTCATTTAAATATTTACGGACTTTTTCTGAATTTTTACATATAAACCCTAAACTATTTGACTTCTAAAAGCTTTTAGCTAATTTTGATACAAAATTTTTTTTAATAAACATTTTTAATTTTACCAATTTTGTGAATATCGATCAAAGGTTGTTTTATCCACTGAGTAAGCAATCTTTGGCCTTGGGTGGTGCAGCATTTATTCAAAACACCATAAAGGCTGTGGGTTTTGTTTGCGGTTTGATCAATTCTATTTGGCAGGAGATTTAATGATCTGAATGCACCAGAGTCTAATTTTAGGTAATTGTTCAAGTTGTAGGATTTTATTTTGAATTTTTTTTCACTATTTGAATCATTTAAAAGCTAATGAGAGAAAATGATTACAAAAGAAATGATAAATTTAAAAAAAAAATACATCTAGGTATCTTATTAAAGAATTTAAACAACCGATCGTATTTCTATCTTTCAATTCAATCAAATTAGCAACATTTTTATCACCTCCTGTTTTAACCAAATTATTCAGTTCTGAACATTCATTATCACTGTTAAACTCGGCTAAAGAAAACTTTTTAAAAAATTGAATCAATTTAATTTAAAAAGCTTGAAACTTTTTTTTCGCTCGGTAACTAAAATATTGTTACGAGCCAAAACTTTGTCTAGTTTTTCATACATATCTCTGCTGCCTCCAGTACTTGGAATTAAGCACTCCTTGGGTCCCAGATGAATTAACAGACTCTTGAGATGCAAACATTTTAAAAAGCTTTCTAAAATAATTAAGTTTTTACTTCTAAATCTGTAAAATTGTCTTTGTAAGCTATTGAACACACCAAAAACAACCTTGAGGTTTTATCCACAAATCCACAAGAAAGTTTCTAAAAAAAGAATAAAATTTAAAAAAAATGATCAGATTAATTTTGTTGCAATGCTCACATTTATATTATCTTCAGTGGAAATTTGAATAGCAATCAGTCCAGGATCATTTATTGTATTAGACGACTGAGATTCTTCACTTGAATATAGAATATCTTCGAATTGACTTAGATTGCCCGGGGAGCCCTAGAAAAAATTGTCAAATAAAGTTAAAAATAATAAATCTTTTTTTCTTAAACATGATTTATTAGAGTCCATTCACCAGTTTTGCTATTTTTTTTCCAAATTTCAACTCTATATTGTTTAATCAAAAGCAGTTCTTTGATAAATAATTCAAAATTGTTGTTCTTTACATAGCAAGTTTCTAGTTCAGACGTATTGGATTTCCAAATTTTAATGACATTGTTTGTCTTAAAAAATTCTCGCGCTGCAAATACAGCGTCTGGTCCATGCAAGCTAAAGTATTCTCCTCTATCAAAAAATCTTATAGTTGCTTGTGATTTCTTTAGTTTAAAAAATTATTTCAAAAATTAAAAATTAGATTTATTTCACTTCTGGCAATTTGAAATATGCATTCAAAAAGTCTTTGTCCTGGACAGGCTCTAAAGTAGCATTTAATTAAAGTTAAAACTTAAGTTTATTATACCTGTTGAATGCTGCTTGAGAGTATTGCTCATTATTTGAGTTTTTTTTCAACTTCTGTATTTGGCTTGAAAGAAATTTTGAAATTTAAGCAAATACAAATTAATTTACAAATTTCAAGTGATTATTTTAATTCTTTTTGTTCTCTACTTGAACTTTAATATTTTAGCTGATTCGAAATTTATTGTCTTAAAATTCAAATTTTTTTATTCACAAAATAATTTTTATTTTTTATTAGCTAAGAGATCACTCAATAAACCACTTTAGTCTCTTAAGTAAAGAGCTTTTTTAAAGAAATAAAGATAAGTATTTAATAATTTTATGAATGTTTTGATAACTTAAAAACGAATTTAAATGTTTTAACCACAAAACAATTTTCAGAATCATTTCTTCAAAATTTAATGGTCCATTTAATACGATTTTTGTTTAAAATGAATGTGAATTTTTTTTTCAATTAAATTTTTTAAATCAAAATTTTTATTATTTCAGATTATTCTGTAACATAATATTCAATCAATAACTAATAAATAGCTTATATTTTTAGATTTGTTTTGATTCTTTTAAATCGAATTTTTTTAAAGTTTTTGAATCAGTTTTTTTATGCGGTAATCTCAATAATAATTTTTTTTTTGTAAATAAAATAATAGAAAAACATCTAAAATAATTAAAATTCGATTGTATATTTTGAGCCAAAAATTTTTAAAACAAATTAAAACTAAAATTTTAAATTAAATTTTTAGTTGATGAGCACTTAAAAATTTAATTTAAATTCTAATCAAATTGATTATCAAATTCACTAAAATTTAATCAAAATACTAAGATAAGAAAATTCGCTTTTTTAGTAGGAATTTAAAAAAAAAATTTTAAAATTAGAATATTTTTCGAATCATTATTTAAAGTTTTTTTAAAAAGGGTTTAATTAAAAATCATTCGTAAAATTTCTCATTTAACACCCAAACACTGGAGGAGTTTTTTCGGAGCCTTTTACTTTATCTTTAATTTGTATTTGCTTTAATAAACGTTACCCATTTTTTAAAATTTTATTTCAAATCGGATATTTAAAATCAAAAAATATTTAAGTTAATTTATATTTTTGCAAAATATGCTTATTTTCATGGAAAAAAAATAGAAAATAAAAAGTAACTCAAGGGGTCCAAATAACCCCTCCGGGTTTTGAGTGTTAATCTACTTAAAAATGATAGCTTTATTTTAAATTTAACCATTTCTGGTCTTTTATTTTCAATTAAAAAATTGACTTACTATTTTTTTGTCACTAAAAAAAATACCATCAAACAAAAATCATTTTTTTCTTAAAAAAATCATTTGTTAATAAAATTCAATTTATCAGTTTAAGATGTTTTTTTTAAATTCTAATTTATATTTTTTTAACAGTCTTTTGCCTTTGGTTTCCTACCGAATTTTTTTTTTCAAAGCCAATATTTTTAAACATAAAACAAATTTGCATCAGTTTAACTTTTGGCGGACAGCTTAGATTTTTGCAATATTTTCCAAATAATTTATACTTTTATCAAATTTTACAATTATTATTAGATAATTTTTACATGTACAAGTTCTTAATTGGCATTTAGCTTTATTTAACTTTACTCTTTTAAAACATTTATTGAGTATATTCAAAACTTTCGAATTCAATCATTTTATAAATGTTTATTGGAGAATAAAAAGTGACTTATTACATATAATATTGAATTTATTATATTAATTATTATATTAATAACCTTCGCCATCATATAAAATTTCTTTTTATTGATAAATTTCTATGTGAATAATTAGATTAAATGAATGAAAAAAATTAATCACACAAAAATTACTCACCAAAAGTTATTTTAAGACCTTTTAAAGTACCGCTTTAAAAAAAAAAAAAACAATTATTTTTGGTATTAATAAAGCAGAAAAATAATTCGAAGCATTTTTGTAAATGTTAATATAACTTAATAAGTAAAGTAAAGAGAGATATATTAATAATACAATTTTTTTCAATAAGCTAAAATATTATTATTTTTGAATTAATTCATTTGAAATGTAGTTTACTATATAAACCAATTTAATTTTAACTTGATAATTACATTTTTATATTGTAAAATTGTAAAATAATATTGTGATCCATTGACCAGGTAAAAGATAAACTCAAAAATTTATGTCATTTTAAGGATTAATTTTGTCATAATGACCCACAATGTATAAAGTTTTATTTGATAAATCTTTTCTTATAAGAAAAAATGAACACTTAGATACAATAATTTTTATTTTTATTCATTATGGTGTTATATAAAACTTTTTTTCTTTTAATCCTCGACAAAGATAAATTTTGTATTGGGGATTATTAACTTGTGGTAATAGATTGGGAGCCTTCAAATGGGTCCAATAATAAACTAGTGAGTTAATAAAAATTTTTTTATCTTGAATTATTTATTTTTGTTAATAAATTAAGAGAAAATAATCTTTAAATTCAGAAATTTTAATTTAAAATATTAAATTTAAATTATTTTTATTGAACAAGTTTGAAAGAATTGCAGTCAGACTAGAATTAAATTTATCAACTGTGCATGATTCAATAAAAAAAAGACTTTTTTAAGGGTAAAATCTCATAAATTTGCATGTTTTTTTTATTAGAACGTAAAATTTTTTAATACTTTCAGCATTTCAATTAGTTATTCTTTTAGAAATTTAGTTTTTTCTGGCTAAATTGTTTTAAAAAAGTAATTACTCAAATTTCAAAATTGGTCAAATTTAAATTTTAGATCAAATTTCATTTTTCAAAATTGATCAAAACATATGAAATGTGTTTGAAAAATCAAATTCGATGCATATTTAGAAATTAAATACTTTTTCAATTGTTTAAAAAAAAAGCTTTGAAATTTTACAAATATTTAAAAAAATGCGATGAAATTTAATTACGCATTTAAAATCTTTTGATCAAATTTGAAAAATGAAATTTGATAAAAATTTTGCCCAAAATTGAATAGAATTATCGTTTCAATGCAATTAACATTAAATCCAATTGAGGATTTGAAGCTATAATTGAAATGATTACAATTAATTGAATAAAAAAACAACGAATAAGAAATTCTTTGATTTGCCCAGGTACATAGGTACGAATGGATTTAAAATGTATTTTGTTTGAATAGTTTGCCAACGATTTTAAACCACCTTATTAAGAAGAAAAGCTTAAGACCTCGTTTTGAAAGGAAATCTTTTGTTAGAAGTTTGTTTAATTAGAAAAACCTTTTAGAATAATGATACAATGACGTTTTTATTAGATAAAATATAATAATTAGTTGATACAATTTTTTATTAGGTAAATTTTAGAATTTATGAAACATGATTTTATTTTAGTTTAGTATTTAGTTAATAAACGTTTCATAAAAATACAAAGGTTCACTCTTAATCACAAATTAAATCATTTTCTCATTTTTAATTCTAAAGAATAAAAAAAAAAAACAAGTTAAAAAAAATTCGAATTTGTTTTGCTACATATTATGAATTAGAAAAATTTTGAATAATAATCAGGTAATTTAGAGTTGAATTTTTGTTTTTATTATCATAAATTTGTCTAAAATTGAATAAATTAAAAAATTTTAAAAATACTTAATTGTGTTTTAAGAATTTATTCAAGGACTTGGTATATAATTTTTCAAATATGAGAAAAATTTTGGGAAAAAAAGTTTTTTCCATTTCATTATCTAAATTAAACAAAAAATTAATTTAAAATTGAAAATTTCATAAGGGATAAAATTTTTTGATATATTTTTCTAAATGAGTCAAATATGTTGCTTAGTTAATTTCAACATAGAATGGAAATTTCTCAATTTACTTCGTTTATTAATTACTGTCCTAAAGTGATAGTTTTTAAAGTAAATTTTTAAATTTTTACTTGACTCTAAGTAAATTCAAATACATGGCAACAATAATAAATTAAATATTTTAATTTTATTTAGTTAGATAATTTATTTAGTATTTGAATCTAGGAAATAAATTGGTTATTTTTAATGGCAACAATCTACCAACCAATTGAGTTATCGTGTCCAAAATGTACATTTTTGAATTCGGACAGTCCAAAGAATTGCTCAATGTGCAATTATGAATTAAAGCCAAGAACTCTAGTTCCTAGTCAGCTCGACAATGGTCAAATTGACCCGAACAACAACAACAACAACAAAAAATATAGTGCTATTAAGTCAAAGTTAAACGATGTCAAACAATTTATTTCCAATCTAAGTAATCAAACAAATATTGCCAAACAAACAACAAATTTAGATGATAGTGTGATTGAAATTGATGCCGAGTCGAACAAACCAATTTCAAATTCAAAAGATAGTCAATGGGTATGCACTGTATGCACTTTTGCGACCAATCCTAGTTGGTCAAATGTTTGCGAAATGTGTAATGCAAAAAAAAATTCAATTCCAGCAAAAATTTCAAGAAATAATTCCGTTGTGTATGACCAAACTCTAAATGAAGACATATATGACTATGCTCGCATATGGAATTGTCCCGAATGTACATACATTAATTTTGAGAAGGACAGCAAATGCGAACTGTGCCAAAATCCGCGACAAAAGTCACCAAAAAATTCTATCACCAACGAAAAAAAAAATGTTGGTAAAATTTGGATTTGTAAATTGTGCACTTACATTAATTCAGACGTTTGTACCATATGCGCTCTTTGTCATGCGACAAAAGATGGTAAAGAAGAAAATAAAGTTTGGGAATGCAATGCATGTGGCATAAAAAATAAATCTGAAGCGAATAAATGTGCGCTATGCTCTTTTGATAAAAGTTATGCTCCAATGGAAACAGACAGCAGCGATTATGACAATAACTATCAAACAGACTACAATAATTTTATGGGCTCGTCAAACTCACACAACAGTCCGTCTTTAACATGTAGATCTCATAAGGCAAAATCGCTCATAAAACAGTATACAAACGCTACTACAGAGGCAGAAAAAGTATGGAAGAATATTGTAACATATTGTAGAATAAATGGTCATAAATTTGTTGACGATTCATTTCCACCGTGTGACAAGTCACTTTTTATTAATCCGAAGATAAAGCCAAAAAATATTGGTCATATTCAATGGCTTAGTCCTGATCAAATACACACACATTCTAGTGAACGTCATTTAAAATGGAGTGTTTACAATGAGCCTAAATTTAATGATATAAAACAGGGATTACTTGGAAATTGTTGGCTACTGAGTGGCTTAGCAGTCATTCTCGAGCAACCTGAGCTATTAAAAAGAATTATAATTACCAAAGAACACTGCCCACAGGGGTGCTATCAGGTACGACTATGCAAAAATGGCGAATGGCAGACTGTTATTTTGGATGATTTGTTTCCATGCGATCAAAATGGTTATTTAATTTATTCCCAGGCTAATAGAAAACAATTATGGGTTCCCTTGATTGAAAAAGCAATGGCAAAGCTAAATGGTAGTTATGAGAGTTTGATTGCAGGTCAAACTGTTGAAGGCTTGTCGGCACTTACTGGATATCCATGTGACTCTATTCGTCTAGAGCCTAGTTCTACCAATGAAGAAGAAATCGATTTTGAAATGATTTGGGCCAGGATGTTGAGCATGAAAGAAGCTGGTTATGCTTTGGGTGCATCCTGTGGAAGGACAGACATTTTAGATGACAGAATTTTCACAGATAAAGGTCTTTTACCAAGACATGCTTATTCGGTTTTGGCTGTTAAAGAAGTTTTTGGAAATCGCCTAATTCAACTGAGAAATCCTTGGGGTAAGTTAGACTAAATTTTTATTAGATGTCAAAATTTTTAAAATCCTTTTAGTGCTTAAAAGTAATCTTTTTTTATTAATTGATTTACAATCTTTTAAGTTAAAGTTTTATAGTCAAATAAAAAATTTTAAAACATCAAAAAGAAAAGGAAAAAATTTAATCGGATAATTTAATAAAAATATTTAAAAAAAAAAAAAAAGAATATGAAATAGAATATCTTTGTAAATTTTGTAATAAGATAAAACAAAATAGTCGTACGTTTTTTCTTGCGGTGGAGAAGATCAACCCGATGCAATAACCTCTTTGTCAGATCGGAGCCGTAGCTCAAAATGTTACTGGAATAGAAGATGACCGCTTTCCAATTATCCGGTAGGATAGAAAAAGGCAATTAAAAATACGTTTTTGTTAAAATTATTTTATAAATTTTATTTCTAAAATAATTTGAGCAAATAAAAATAAACTTCAACAAGTTTTGAGTAAAAAAGCTCAAAATTTTGAAGAAATTAGATCTGTATTAAGACATGATATAAGGTAAAAATTTTTATTAAATAAAATAGGAAAAAATAATTTTAAGTAATTTAAATAAATACTCAATTTAAATTCTAAAAAAATTTTCCTATAATTACTTTTTTTTTAAATAAATTCTTTTAAAAATTTTAATTTTTAAAATATTTCTCTATTTATTTTCTTTTTTAATTGATTGAATTTAAATTTCCAGGAAGATATACATGGACTGGAGATTGGTCCGAAAATTCTAGACTATGGACACCTGAAATTCGTAGAGCCTTGGGTCTGAAGTCAAAACTAAGAAACAATCCAAGGCTTCAAACAAGCAACAGACAAGAAGATAACCTCTATTTCAACATAAACCGTCCAAGCTATGACGAAGGAGTTTTTTGGATGTCATTCCATGATTTCGTAAAATATTTTTGTTCAATTGATATTTGTAAATCAAGAGTAGATTGGTTAGATAGTAGGGTTAGTGGATACTTTGGTTCTGAAGGAACACGTGAAATGCTCGCTTTTACTCTGATTGTTTTTGAAACTTGTGAAATTGATATCGGACTATTTCATAAGACAATTAAAAACAGAAAAGAAACCGGAGATCTTGACTTGTGTTTTGTTGTTTTAAAATCAAACGGAAGAAAAGACTCAGTTGGAAAATTGGTGACATGCAGTAAGAGATCAGTGAGAAGATTTATTGGATGTGAGCATATATTTGAGCCAGGCGAGTATTTAATTGTGCCATGTTCTTTTAACTTTTGGTATTCACGAGAAGCGTTGGAAACAAACAATAATTTGTACAATCTGGTTATTCATAGCACAAAAGTTTTCTATTTAGAGCAAGAAATGCATTCAGCTTTTCTTTTGGCTGATACAATAATTCAACTTGTGACAACATTAGGAAGCAAAACCTCTTCAGGATTAGATAATGCTTGTATATACACATTGGCCAAAGGTTATAGCGGAATAATGATTGTTGCCGAGAATTTAAACGAAAATAGCTATTTACACGTAGAGCTCGATTGTGAACGCAGCAATAATGTTGTTTCAACTCGTCAATCTTTATTAACCAAAGATTCTATTCCCCCACTACATAGACAAGTTCTAATTTTATTAACTCAGTTGGAAGGAAGCAACAGCTACAGCATCCAGTATAGCATAAAATACAGACTAAGTTCAAATCCATATTTGAATACTTGGCCAGGGAATGAGGGAAGAATGGTTACAAATTTACCACCAATTAGCAAACAGACTTTTGGTCTGCATGTACCTCGTTCAGTATTCAATTAAAAAAATTTTGCAATTGTTATTTCCTGATTTAAATCTTTTAACTACCTACAAATAACTTGGTACTTCAATCCATAGTTAGATTTTATACAATGAGAAATTTAATTTCGTTAAATTAATTTAAAAGATAAAATTTACACGCCGAATGATTTAATCGATTTAATTTTTAATTTAATTTTAATTGGTTTTTTTTTCTGAATAAAAATTTTAATTTATTTATTATCTATTAATTTTACAAAAATTTTTTTTTCTCTTTAATTCTTTAATTTCTTCAAATTTATTTTTAACAAAGGTATTTATTTAAAGAGAAGAATGCTTCATAATAAAAAACATCGACACTAAATATTTTATTACCACAACTTTAATTGAAAAAATTTAATTAAAAAAAAACAACAAGAATAAAAAAATAACAAAAGTAAAAAAAAACAAACAAATATGTTAGAATTTAAACAGTTTTATTAGTTTTGAATAAAAAATAACAAAAATCGAATTATTTTAATAGAAGTAATACAAATTTTTATTAATTAAAACAAAAAAAAATATTATATTAATCTTGAGTACATTTGTTAATACAATAATAATCAGTCTCATTAGATGCCTTCGCTTTTTTACTTGGTCTCGGTTGTTCAGGTTCATTGCTGCTCTCGTCTTCATCATCGTCGACCATAATTTCTTCTGATACTACACAATCAGACGGTTGTTTTTGGTACCAACTTTTCTTTTTTTCTCTATTGGAACATTCATTTTCAACATCATCTAAAGTCTCATCAGTCGGGTTCATAAGAACGCTTTCATGAGATTGAGTCTCGTTTTCCATTATGGCACAAAATAAGTTCAATATTTTTTAAAATAAATACAATTTGCTTAAATCATTTTGTATTTATATTACTCAATTTTGGACATTAAAATTAAATTAATTAACTAATTAACTAATCAATTTGATCTGAAGCTAATCAATAAAAAATAAATTTCTGTGATTAGTGTATTATTTTTGATAATTTTTTATTAATTTTGTTTTTATTATTAAAAAAAGTGATAAAAATGTAATGTAATATGGGACAATAAAAAGATTGTTATAACTAATTCTTTATTAAAGATAAGATGGCTATAATAATAAAAAGAGTTGCTTATATATTGAATTATGTACGTGAAAAGATTCTTAAAAAGAGTAAAGATGCTATTGCAAATTACCAAATAAGGTAAAATGAATTTTAATAAGTTCTAGTTGATAAAATATTCAAGTCATCAACTTATAATATGACAAAAATCATTTATTAGTTATCATTATATGACATTTGACATTAAATTAAAAAATTGTTTTATTTTTATTATTTTTGTTATGAAACCTATATATATTTTTGGTAGATTTTATTAAATTTGTGGACATCACTTATTAGCAGCCAAAAAACATCGTTGAAAAAAATTCTTCTTTAATAAAATTCATAATAAAAAATAAACTACTACTACTACTAATTAAATTCATTTTAAATTCAAAATTTTTTTTATTTAAATCAATTCATGAGACTTCAAATTGATTTTAATAAAAAAGTTGTAAAAATTAGTTAAAATATCAATTCATAGAAATTTTCCCAATTTTAAACTTCTTTTGTACCCCAGCTAGAATTTTATCCGAAGAGTGATCTCTAATATTAATACATGTCACACTGAATAAGTAAAATAAATTATTTTGTCTAAATACTAAAAAAAATGTAATTTAGATTAAATTAAGTTTTCTTGCTTAGTTTCACTAAATAAACATTAAATTCTCTTTTAATGTACATGTGTCATTTACATTCTAAAAAGAAACTTTCATTCTAATCATAAAGCAACTCTGCCCATCTTTGACTGAATTGAAAATACCGCTCAAACTAAATATTTCATAACTTAAATACATCAAAATTTTATTTAATTGGTATTTTTAGAATGGTTAATAATTAAAACAAGAAAGGAGTAAGCCATTCTATTCTATTGATCGTTAGACTGGTTGAAGAAGAATATGAAGAATGTTTTGAATCAATAAGTAAATATCAAAAGACGATAACACATTTTCTCTTAAAATCTTTATAAAATTTCACCTATTATTCATTGAGACAATGAAGCTACTTGATGAAATTACTTTTTTTGAATTTGTTTTTATTCTAATATTTTGCACTGTTCAGAAATATTTTTATGGGAACGATATTTAAATCAATAAATTTGTTAACACGAATTTTTTTTATTGATGATTTATTTTTAAAAAAATAGAAATTAAATTTGATTTTAAATGGTAACAAACTTTATTAATTTGTTAAAAAAATATTTTAATCAAATAAGATCTTGAGATTAATTTAATTATTTTTATACAAATTTTATCGCCAGATAGAGAATAAAGAAAACGAAAAGACTAAAAAGTATTAAATAAAAGTATATTTTACAATTTCCATTCTGAGCTAATTTTCCGACTCGGCCTATTGTTGATGCTAAAATATTGTGTGACTTTGAAAATTTGTTATCGAGATCGTCCAAAAATCTGTTGCTATTTTTTATTTCATCACCAAGCTGAATAGTAATTTGCTTTAGCCGAGATGTTTTGTTTATTAGTTCTGTCTCAAGAACTGATTCATCTTCATCATCTGGTACTAACCGCCTGAATGTTGGATTTTCATTTCTCATTTTTTAAAATTTTCATAAAATTAATTAAATATTTCAGCTTTTCTTTCGAAATTAGAAACTTTGTCTTGTTAGTTTTAAGTCTAAAATGCAACGTCGAAACAAATAACCTTGAATTATACTCATATTTAATCAAGTTAAGTTATAAATTAAGTATAAATACACTTTTTTACGAATTGTTAATAAAATTGTCTTATTTTATTTTTTATTCAGACTTTGAAATTCAAATCCATTTTTAACAATTATATTTTTATATTTTGATAAACTAGAATTAACTTTAATTTATAAGTTATACATTAGTGAATGTTATAATCTTTAGGAAATCAGAATGTTTGGCTTATTTTTAAGAAACAATATTATTTTACTTTTTTTTATTTAATATATAGTTTGGGTTAAAACCCGGGTAGTTTGAAATGGATGTTAGTCCTTCCTTTCAGCTGCATGAAAAAAAACATTGCTTTTAAAGTTCGCGCGATGCAAAATTTCCACAATATCTCCAGATATGGATTTCGACCTCATTTTTGGATTCTACGTATATGAAAACCTAGGTTTAGCCAAAATTTTAGGGGGGGTCAAAAATTTTTTTTTTGGCTAGGGGGGGTCTGAATCTTTACAGCCTTATATAAAGTATATCTTATTTAAGCTTTCTTATCTCAGAATTTAATCAATCGAATCTACTCGATCGACACATTTTCTGATATAGAATTAAATGCTCTATATTCTGAGCTGGTTATCTTGAAAAAAAAAATAAATTTAAAATTTTTTCGGAAAAAAATCGGAAAAATTTTGAAATTTTTTAACTTTTTCGGGATCTACTTTTTTGCAAACCCCTTAACCTATATATATAACCTATATATTCAAATTTTCAAATTCTGAAACTAGACAAAATTCTGAACAAAGTGATGGTTTTACTTTTTTATTTATTTAGTTTAAAAATTTTTATAACTGCTCAAAAAGAGTCCATTTTTTGAAAAAAAAAATTTTTGAAAATTTTTCAAATTTAAGAAATTAAATGTTAATTTTTGACATCTTTTTACATAATTATAAAATTTTGAATTCATTTTGGAATTTTGATCCCCCCTAAAATTTTGGCTAAACCTAGGTTTTCATATACGTAGAATCCAAAAATGAGGTCGAAATCCATATCTGGAGATAGTGTGGAAGTTTTGCATCGCGCTAACTTTAGTAATTTCAAAAATAAAAGTGAATTGGGTAAGTAATAATTAACATTAGAAAGCCCGATTTTTTTATACCTGAAAAGCCGGTCAGGTCTTTCTGACCCGTTTTTTAAAAGTCAAAGATTAATGTTTAAATTCTCGTTATTTTATTTAAAAACATAAAGAACTATTTAGATTTTGAATTATGACATCTCTTACACATTGCTCTTACAACCATCTCATGTAAACATGTCCCACAAGTCGTTTTTCCTCAATCATTACAAGTAAATTCGGACTTGTTCTCATTGGACAATCTAACTTGGCATTTTTTTCTATCACTGTTTATTGATTTTTTTGACGATGGTGGCGTTGTCGTAGTGGCTGAACTGGCGACACGTTTTTTGAAAGAACATGTATAAGCGGAAGAAATTTTTTTTTTAATTTTTTACAAGATAATCTATAAGTCGGGTCAGAAAGACCCGTCGGTCTTTTTAATAATATTTTTATTTCATGCGAGAAATTAAAAAATTTTTATTTTCAAAAAAATAATTTATTTATTCAT
This sequence comes from Brachionus sp. 'Tiscar', assembly GCA_006352455.1. Lineage (NCBI taxonomy): Eukaryota > Metazoa > Rotifera > Eurotatoria > Ploima > Brachionidae > Brachionus > Brachionus sp. 'Tiscar'. The sequence continues at coordinate 11,655 of VANL01000513.1, read as the reverse complement.
TTTTATGTAGTATTTGGGTCTAGAAAGAATTAAGCTAAATAAAAAAATAAAAAAGATATAGTCTTTAGAATGGGCAAAAAGGGTCAGAAAGACCCGACGGGCTTTCTAGTGTTAAACTAAAAAAAAATAAGAATAAAAGCTACAGCAGACTGCGTGTGGAGCAAATCTTTAAGAAACAATATTACAATCAATTTAAATTTTACTTTTGCATAAATATTAAATAATATCAATTTATAATTAAAATTCTCACATTTTTCTCTTAGCATGAGTGTTTAAACGAAGGCTAATGCCATTCGGATCAACTCTAGGTAAACCCAAATTTATTTATTAAATAAAAAAAAATATTAAAAAGAATGTTTTAAAGCTTTTTTACTACTATAACACGATCACGATAACACGATTTCAAATCAACAAGTTATAATTAAAAAATATTAAAGACATTTTTTTATTTGAACTTATGATCGTGTTATAGTACTAAATATATTTTTTTTAAACCTTGTTCGCTCCTTGTGGAGCATAGGGGGGAGCTCATCTCCTTTCTAAGTACCTTTTTGAGCGAAGGCTCCGATCTGACACATAGATGACTGCATCGAGTTGATAATCTAAGCCGTATTTATTAAAATCCCCAGTCGAAACTGGTCCCCCATTTTTTAATGAAAGGGGTTAAAACATGCGCCCCGTACTTCAAAGACATTCGTAAGATTTTCTCTCCCCTTGTAGGGATCGAACCTTTGACCCTCTGTTTGAATGACTAACACGCAAACCTCTCGGCTAAACGGGCTCAGTAAATATTTAAGTCACATAAAAATTAATCGGATTGCTTTAAATAATATTTAAAAATAAAATTAAAAAAATTCATTAAACATAATTCATCATTCATAAAACTTCATTAATTTCTTAATTAAATTTTCATTCATTTTGCGAGACAGTCAAATATATAAAAAAAAATTTTAAATAATTCTGTTCAATAATTATAAGACATTGAACATTTTTAAGAAAATCTTCGATGATTAAATACTTTTTGGTATTCCTTTTTCTGTCTTTTTAATTTCTATTCTTTCTGACTAAGAATGACCAGAGTGAGATGGTGCAAAAAGTTTGCAAATTGGTCATTTAATGAGTGGTCAAAAGTGATATTTAGTGGAGAAAGCAATTTCCAGTTAGTCAATAGAAAGCCTAAAATGCTAGTGAGAAGATTTAAGAACGAGATACACCACTTAAATTTATTCAATCAAGAGTTCAAGCTTGAAGAGATTTGGTGTGGATACGGGTATTCTTTTCAGCTTATTACTTAAATTAATAAAACTTCATCTTTTTAAGATATCCTTCTAAAATAATTAAAAATACAAATGATCTCAATTATAATTTAATGATGTGAGGTGATGACGTAATGAATATTGAAGCCTAATGATGTTGATGATGAAGTTGAGTGTTTTAGAAAAGGAAAATGAATGTTAGCGAAAATGAATTGTGCTTGACTTTAAAGATGTCAATGGATAAAGAAAAATTTTTTGTTCTAGATGCAACTCAAAAAAATAATACTTTTTACTAAATCAAGCTCAATTAAAAACTTTAAGTATATCATATACAGGATAATTAACTTAGATAAGCTTTTTATTTATTAAAATAAATTCAGTATACTTATTTACACTTATTCAATTATTTTGTACTTTTTAAAATTAATAAAATCCTATTTTAAAATTTAAATTAAATTTTGAATTTTTTAGTTACTTTTGTTAAGAAAAGGTAGTTTAAATTTTAGAATAGTAACATTTACAATATTTCCTTTAAAAAATTTGATGTTAATTTAACAACCAAATACACCATAAAATAAGCTCTACTTTTTTTAATTTAAGAAATTAAATAAAATATTAATTTTGTCTCAAAAACATCCATTCTTACTAAAAAATTGTTTAAATAAAATAAATAAATATAGAGCCATCTTAAAATATTTAGTTCCCAATGGCTGCTTCTCTTTAAAAATACTCAATCCAAATTTTGTATTATAGTTTTAGTGGTATTTTTAATTTAGTCAATCCTGTACTGGGTTGCTTTATGATTTTAATGAAAGTTTCTTTTTAGAATGTAAATGACACATGTACATTTAGTAATCGATAAAGATAAGATTATTTTCATCAATAGTCAAAATATCAAAATTTTAATTATTGTTTTTTAAAAATTATTTATTGGGTTATAATTTTCACCTTCACTAAAATAATCAAAATACAAAACACCATTATCATTATATCTTTCATTAGCTCAGTCAAAGTCAAACCGTCAATTTTTTTTGTCTTTTTAGCAACATGCCTGATTAATGCAATCACTTAGGATAAGGTTTGCTACTGAACCATAGGTGAAGCTCGTTAGTATATTTCCTTCACAACAGCTGAATTTACACCAAATTTTCACCAAATATTTTGTAAATAAATCATCAAATAGACAATTTAAAAAAAAATTGAATTAATAGTATAAATTTTATTCTCGTAAATGATTAAATTCTAAACTGATAAAAAGAAAAAAATTAAAATTGTTCGATTTTACGAGGTTTATGCAACATGCTAATTGGCTGGTTATTTTTAGTCATTTCTTCCTCATTAGATAGATTTATAATTTGACTGTATTCTATACTATACTTTATCTTGTCTATATTGTTTACTTCCAACTGAGTTAATAAAATTAGAACTTGTCTATGTAGTGGGGGAATAGAATCTTTGGTTAATAAAGATTGACGAGTTGAAACAACATTATTGCTGGGTTCACGATTGAGCTCTACGTGTAAATATCTATTTTTGTTTAAATTCTCGGCAACAATCATTTCTCCGATATAACCATTGGTCAATGTGTATATACAAGCATTATCTAATCCTGAAGAGGTTTTGCTTCCTAATGTTGTCACGAGTTGAATTATTGTATCAGCCAAAACAAAAACTGAATGCATTTTTTGTTCTAAAGAGAAAAATTTTGTGCTATGAATAACCAGATTGTACAAATTATTGTTTGTTTCCAACGCTTCTCGTGAATGCCAAAAGTTAAAAGAACATGGCACAATTAAATACTCGCCTGGCTCAAATATATACTCACATCCAATAAATCTTCTCACTGATCTCTTACTGCATGTCACCAATTTTCCAACTGAGTCTTTTCTTCCGTTTGATTTTAAAACAACAAAACACAAGTCAATTTTTTTGTTTTTAATTGTCTTATGAAATAGTCCGATATCAATTTCACAAGTTTCAAAAACAATCAGAGTAAAAGCGAGCATTTCAAGTGCTCCCTCAGAACCAAAATTTCCGTTTATTCGCTTTTCTTTTAAACAATTACTAAATTTACAGTAATTGACGTGGGAAAAGCAATTACAAAAGTCATCAAATGTTAGTTGGATAATTCCATTACCTTCATTCTTTCGTTTTGTATATCTTAGTTGCATAAATAAACTTTTATCTGTTCCGTTAAATCCTTAATAAATTGAAAAGATTTAAAAAAAAACCTTTCCTTAAAAATGAACTAAAATTTAAAATAATTTTTTATATCGGCAAAAGTTAGTTTTCGTAGTCAAAATTAACAATTTTAAGATCTTGATTCGCAGAACTATTCCATGCTATTTCGATTTGGCGCCACGAGCTTCAACAAAAAACAACTCCAACTAGACTCCTAAATACCAAACGTAAATTGGAAAAAAAACACGAAAGGCTACAATAAAATTTGCAAAAAGCATCTGACAAAGATAATCTCAAAGGTTGACAGCGAACAAAAAATAAAATCTCACACTCTAAAAGACCAAAATCGTATTGTTCACTCTCACATAAACACAAAACTGCAATCGCCAACATTTCAAACAGGCACTTCAATTCCATTTTAACAAGTAAAGATATATTAAAAAAAAAAAGTAAGCATCAAAGATAAGAGATGATAATTTTTTCGAGTTTCAGGCTTGATTTAAGATTGAGTATGTTTTGCAGAACAGAACTCGGACCAACTAATTTTTTTCATGTACTTGAACCAAACTTACCAAAAATTTTCAGGGTTACCGACCCAAACCCTATGACTTCTTAGCCTGATATTGATCAAATAGGTAACAGGTCTGAGATTAGCCAGTTAGGTCTAGGTACTCAAAAAAATGAGTGGGTCCGGATTCGGATTTGCGTAAGATACTCGATCCTAAACCAAGCCTGATATTCAAAAAAAAAGTTCTAATGTGTTAATAGACTCACTAACAGTTAATTCACTTAAACTCAAATTAAACATGCACTTCGGAACAGTGATAGCGTTTAGCGCAGCGCGTCAACTTTTGAACCTAGTCATACAGCAGATAAAAATCCTTCTAACGGATGCATAATTAAATGGGAAAAAGTTATGTTAACTTGCCTGATAATGCAAATGATCATGTGTTCCACAATTTATATTTTTAAACGGAACTTGTCACATCTACGGACTATAGTGAATTAATTAAGGTAAAACTCACGTCAAGGTAAAAGCCGTCAATTTATTTTTTGATAAAAATAGAGTCCGTGAATTTTTATTTGGTCGTAAATTTTAAGATTTCATGGTAAGGGATCCAGATTAACTTTTCTAATTACTTAAAATAAATTTTTTTTTAACTTTTAATTAATTAGTCTGTTTATTTTTATTCACAGTCCGTTAATTTTTCTAATAGGCCGTGTATTTATTTACCTGTCCGTAGATTTTTTTAGAGTTGTTTAAAAATCACATTTTTCAAGTCATGTGATTTTTTTGGGACTTTTAAACAACTCTTGGATTTTTTATTTATAAAAAAAATAAATTAACCTTTTCGTGATTTTTACCTGGACAAAGATTGATAAACTATAGTCCGTAGACGTGAAAAGCCCCTTATAAACTACTAAACATTAGCTATTAAATAACGAAAAAAAATTCTAAATGGGGCTTCCTGTATCTGAACGAGTGGTTTTTCGAAAAGCAGTCAAAAATATGATTTCACAAATGACAATATCCGATCTTGTGGCGCACAAAGCAAGGAATCGCAATCACATTTTTGTAAGAAAATAACTCAATTAAAGAGTGATTTTTGACTGAAATATTAGCGAGTTTCTTCTATTTGAGGAAATACGGTATATTTTAAACCTTTAGTAGTAGTAGTAGTAGTAGTAAATACTGCGATCCTAACGGGTTAAAAAAATCTTGAATAGCTAAAAATTGTATGAACATATTGTTGAAATGAATATACTGATTAAAAAAGCAATTCACTTAGCAATATTTAAATTTAACGTTTTTCATTTTTCTTAAAATGAGTTATCTAGTCATTTATTGAAACCAGACTTGTTTTTAAGTCACAGTTTTAAGTCTAAGTCACAAAAAATTAAGTCAAAGTTATGACTTGACTTTTTTCTGATTTTAAAACTAAAAAATAAACATTTGCATAGCCTTACCTGTATATATTGTATAGTAGTATATTTCAAATATTTCAATAAAATTTTTGAAATATATAAATAATAAAAAGCTCTTTTATTTGTCTTGGAACAAAATTTATTTAAAGATCTATTTAAATTTATAAAAATTATTAATTTTTTAGTGATTTTTTTTGGATTAAAGTCAAGAATCATATTTATTTTTTAGTTTTAAAATCAGAAAATTAGTTGACTTAACTAAACTTGACTTAAAAAAAAAAATTTAAGTCAAGTCATGACTTTGACTTAAAAAAAAAAGAAAATTTTAAGTCATTGACTTGACTGACTTAAGACTTGTGACTTAAAAACAACTCTGATTGAAACAGAAATTGTAATTTTTTATTTCGAAAACAATCATCTGTATGTCATATGGTAAGTAATCAATTGGCTTAAAGCAAGTATCTGTGTTTTTTGCATGTTAGTTCCGGAAACAAGAGTTAAGGTCAAAAACTAAAAAGTCTAAATTGAACCTATTTTTTGAGTGTTTTTTTACTTCGGCTTCCAAGATTTGTAGGGCAGAATCTTAACTAGATTTTCTTTATCGTGGAATCTATTACGGATAAACTCAACTTAGAAGCTAGTTAGAAAGTAGCGATTTTACATCAATTAGATTTTAATAGATTATTGATCTTGTTGACCAAAAAAAATAAAGTTTTTATCTTAGGTAAAAAAGATATTGTATAGTAGTATATTAATTGTATAATAGTAAATGGGACTTAATCATGAGTTTAAAGTTTTCGTAAACTATCAATTAGTCATAAAATTGATAATTTTATCTTTAAAAGTTATTTTTCGAAAACTAAATTTTAATAAAATAAAATAAAAAATACCCCATGGATTTCTAAGATTAATGCAATGATTGCCATTAATTTCGTGAAGTCCAACAACTGAATAGGTATGATCAGATTCCAAACTTTTATAATTTTGACTAAGATATTCATTATTTGAATCTTTTGTGTCAGCTGTCAAAATATAGCCGGCTTTTTTCAAACTCAATATTTTAGCCCAAGTAAAATCAATTTTATCTGTTTTTAATAAAGTTTCTAGAGAAAAAGAATAGCATGGAAAACCGGTTAATGTTGACATTCCTTCAATACTTTCACCACCTGACAAGCTCTCATAACAGCCATTCATTTTGGCGAACGCTTTTTCAATTAAAAGGACCCATAATTGTTGTCTTTTAGATGTAGAATAAATCAAATGACCATTTTGATCGCATGGAAACAAATCATCCAAAATAACAGTCTGCCATTCGCCATTTTTGCATAGCCTTACCTGATAGCATCCATGTGGACAGTTTTCCTCATTAATTATAATTCTTTTTAATTGCTCAGGTTGTTCAATAATGACTGATAGTCCACTCAAGAGCCAACAGTTTCCCAAATTTCCCTGGTTAACATCAAAATAATCCGGCATTCTACGAACCGTCCAGCCAGTTCTTGTTGATTTGAAATTTATTCCACCTGGCCTTCGCCATATAATTTGCTCATCTCTAATTTGATTTTCATCGAAAAAAAGTGACTTGTTACATGGTGGAAACGAATCATCCACAAATTCTTTTTGATTAAAGCTTTTTAATTTTTCTATTATTTCTTTACATTTATTGCTTGCTTCTTCTTCTGAATAGAATGACATTTTGATAAACGAAAATTATGAAAAAATAAAAATAATATTTAGCTTTATCAACCTTTTTAAATTTTTTATTTAGAAAAAGATAAAGTAATTTAGTTATATAGTTTTTTTTTTATCATGTATTGAGCTAAAACTACTATAAAATTTAAAGCTAAGTATGAATTAGCTTATCGAATTTTGTGGATCATTCTTTCAAAGATGAAGACGAGCCTTTGCATAAACCAATGGAAAAAATTCGATAAGCTAATCCAGAAATTTCATGCACAAGAGAAAACAAGATTCTTAGATTGAGTGAATGTATTGTAATATTTATTATTTTTAGTTATAATTTTAAAATTCCATTCACGGAAAAAGTATTATTTTTCAATGCGCGGAAAAAGTAACTGTAACGGATTCAACCTTATTTTCTAATCAATTCCTTCCGTCTTAAATGCGTCTTTTATATATAAGACTTGGTGATTTTTTCTAAAATATATAATTCTTCTAACTGTTTGTCTCACTCCTTAATTTTTCTACAAAATTAAAATTTGTAGGAAAATTTAAATTTTTATTTTTTATTTTTTTTAAATTCATACTTAGCTTTAAATTTTATAGTAGTTTTAGCTCAATACATGATAAAAAAAAAAACTATATAACTAAATTACTTTATCTTTTTCTAAATAAAAAATTTAAAAATTTTTATTTTTTATTTTTTTTTAATTCATACTTAGCATGTGAAAGCAAGCTCATTCGAGAATCGTTCAACAATAGTTTTAATGGTGTTTATGTGCAAGTTAAAGATAAAAACAATAATTTTACAATTCATGATACATGAAGGAAATAGATGCTTTAATCTAGATTTTAGGGTTGATCATGAATCCCAGAAGACGAAAATAAAATGATTTTGATTTTGATTTTATTAATTATATGAATCTTATGTTAGATTTTGTCAGTATAAAATTGCAAGATTACGTAAAATTATATTAATATCTGTAAAAATCACGTAAAATTAAGGCTCTGTAAATTAAGCTAACTTTAAAAATTAGTAAAATCAAATCTTCAAATATTTTTTTAAATATCTTTTAAAAAAAGACGCATAAATTTTGCTCTTGCTTTTATGCGAAAATATAGTTTTTAAAATAAAAATCATAGCAAACTTTTTATGGGACAAGAAATTTTTATCAAAATGTATCTAACTAATAAAGATAATGTTCATTTTTAATTTACTTTAAAATGAGAATTCGAAAAAAATAAATTATGCGATCATATTTTCCATAAGGCAAAAAAATCTAAATTAAAAGAATAATTTATTTATTTTTTAACACATATCATAAATCAGGTATCAATATTTAAATCTAAATTATGATTTTAAAGTAAGAAAATTTATATGATTTAAAAAAATTAATTCCATCTGAATTTTATAATTTGAAAAAACTTTATTTAATGCGAAGCTTTTGCAGCAATTCGAGTCTTATATGAAAAATTTTAACTTCGTTTTAGAAATTTTTTTACGCAATTCTTTTTATTTTTATCTTTATTTGAGAATTTTAATAAATTAGTTTGTTCGGAAAGTAACAGGATTTAAATAAATGCATAAACATGATTGAATTTTTTTTTCAAATAAATTTATTTTATCATAAAAAATTTAAATTTTTGTCAGCGATACGAAAAGAGAAAAATCATAATCAAAATTAGCCAAATATAACAATTAATTTTTAGAAATTTGAAATAGAATGATACAAAAATAGCGAACTTGGTAGTTGCCGATCGCCAAAAAAATCGATGAAGACGTCGAATGGATTAATCGATGTTTGAAATTATTACTAGTTACATTCATTATTAAAATGCTAAAGGGAATCTATTATTTAATCAATAATATGTTCTTCAATAATTAAGAACAATTCTTTTTCTAATTCAGCAAAGATAATGTTTTTGGATAATAGAAAAAAGTAAATATACTAGGATTTAAGCTTACGTTTTTTTTTTAAAGGCTATTTTACGATTCAAGATTTAACAACAAAAAATATTCTTTATTAATTAAATTTTTTTTTCAAAATATTTTTAATTTTTGATTTTTAAACAATTAGCTTAAAAATTTTATTTTAAATTTTAAAATCATTTATTTGTAAAAAAAATAATTAGGCTTAGTATGAAAAAATAAAATTATATTATTAGGCTGTATCAAAAGCTAAGCCACGCTTTTGGATCATGCACAAAATTATGAACACAAGGCCTACGAGCGTGACCACGGGTTTAGGTCGGCATCAGACTCAAAAAATTAATTTTTTCTAAAATTTGAAATTTTTGCTTGTGGACCAAATGAATAATTCAAAAAAATGTATATTTTTTTTTCGATTCGAGTCTTATATATCTCATTAAAAAATATTAGAAATCATTTGCATCAAAATTAGATAGATTTTTCTAAAATATTATTTATGTTCGTCAAATATCGTTGTTCTTTTTAAGATAGAGATAAATTTTTTTTTCTCGAGATTTTCGGAAAAATATTTTTCTATTGAAAAAAAGTCAATTTAAATATTTATTCAAAAATTAAGACAAAATTTTATTTTGTTATTTAAATTTTTTTTAAAAATAATAACAAAAATATATAATTGAATTTTTTTGAGTTGAGGTTACTTTAATTTAAGTTTATTTTTTTAAGAGCTTCATTTCGAATTATTGATTTAAATCTTATTTTTTAAATAAATATAATTTTTTAAGATTGTTCAATTAAAATCTTTAATAAGCCGACAAATCGCATTTCATTAAATAACTATTGATCGAGTAACTATGAGCATTTCAGTTCAATTAATAAAAAATCAATTAATTATAAAGAGAAAAGATACAAAAGCTGTAATTCTTTCGAGTTTTAGAAATTTTACTTAAATTAAGGAAATAACTTGATTGATTAATTTTAGACATTATTATTGTTAAAATAATGGAAAAAAAATTTTTCCAACTTTGAAAAAAATATTATGAACACTTCACTTGAATTAAAAGAATGCAATAGTACTTCGACGTCTTCAAAAATGGTATCAGCACTGTCAACTGTATCTGAAAAAGCAAAAAAATCATTATTCATATCAATTTCTAATCCTTTAAAAAAATTAAGTTTTGAGTCAAACTCTTTGGCTAATTCTATCGAGTTAGCTCTTTAAACTTTGTTTTTATTTAATCTTGTAAACTGTTTTTTTTTTTATTTAGCGAAACAACCGATGAAATTGATGTTTTGAACACGTCCAATACAGAAAGTTCGAATTTTAATTTAAAAACTTCCATGAAGAACACTTCATCGGCTTTAATTATACCCAACGAGGCCAGCAATTCTCATCTGGGAAATAAATATTTAGATCAAAATCAAAATAAGAAGCAAAATAATTTTTTTAAAAAATTAGAAGCTCATTCATTATCGTTGAGCTCAGCTTTATTTGGCAAAGAGATCATAGAAAATCATGAAAAAATGAACGAACTAAGCTCCGACACATCCAATGATTTAAATTTTGAGACAAAACCTGAATATCTCTCTAATATTGAATCAACAGAAAGTAGTTCTAAATATTTTCTCTTATTTTTGTGTTTCACTTGTGTTCAAAGTAAAAAAAAGAATAAAGCCGATAGGAACACTTGAGTATAAAGTTGAACTAAATGACACAATCGAAAAAATTGCTTTAAAATGGAATACAGTGCCATCAGAGATTCAGCATTTAAATCGACTTGTGACAAGAGTTATTTTTCCTGGTAAAAGCTTAAAAATTAATATAAAATAAATTGAATTTAAAAAAAAACATTCAAAGGCCAGATTTTGTATGTACCAGACCCAAATTATACTCCAATTATAATAATACCTAACCATTTTAACAAAGTCGAATTTCCAGTTACTGAACCAAAGTCAATAGAATTAAATGTGTCTTTAGAAAAAAAGAAAAACTCGAAAAAATCCCTTGGATTCAATTTTTTAAAAGTAAATTTATTGATAATTCATTGTTCTAAATTTCAAAACTTAATAGTTAGACAGAAAAATAAATAATGAAATAGTGCTATAATTTTTTTATTTAAATTGTTTTATTTTAATTAAATCATTTTCTTTTTAAAAAATTTTTAAAGCCTCATTTTCTACATTTTTTTGACATTCTTACTCATCTTGAGATGAATAGAAATAATTTAAAATTATTCGATTAGTTTTTTTTTAATATTTCTTAAAAATAAATTAAAAAAAACATTTAAGCTAAGCAACAAAAAAGTCTTCAGAATTCCAATGGGTAAAATTAACTATCCCCAACATTAATATCCCTTTTAAAATATAATTCATTAGATTAACTATCAAAAAAACTCAAAAAGTTCCTTTTTAAATCGTTTGGTATTTAAGTCATATTTTGTAAGTAAGTATTTAAATTTGAAAAAAACTCCCATGAAACTTTTTGGTGGGCTTTAGCAAAATCAAACTTGAGCCTGCTGGAGTATCTCACATCTGATAACAGAGCGAATGATATTATTAAAATTATTGAATAATAATTTATTTGATTATTAAAGGGAATCAAAATTTATTTTTATTTAGGATTATATAATATTTTAAAACAAAATTAAAATGAATATATTAGTCAAAGTAATAAAAATATGCTTC